>JARYGA010026008.1:0-28544 GCA_030545235.1 Helianthus tuberosus | reverse complement strand
TTTTGAGCGTATACATATTTAATCATTTTATTTAATCTTGAGCTACCCCTGTCATCAACCCCCCTCCCCATAAATTAGTTATTGAGTAATGATGGGTATGTGATGTTACCACTACACACCATAGTGATATACCCCCCCCCCCCCCCCTAGCCCCCATCTTGCACTTTTTTTTTTCATTTGTCACATAACTCAAACCAAAAAAAAGTGATGTGGTGTTATCACTACACATGCCTTAGGATATTAGGTTAGACTACCTCTAATGCTATGTGCGCCTTTATGTGCCCTTAGGTGGCACGTCATATGTCACACTATATCCTTACAAATCGTTAAAAACCCTTATTTCATCTACAATCATACAAATATTCTTTACCTTTATTAATTTCCACTTCATCACCTACTTAATACACACAATATATAAATAAAACTTTTTTTATTTTTTACTTGGAAACTACCCATATACAAAATCCAAGAATGATAGAACGTCCTTGTAGAAGGGCCTTTTTGCAACACACATGTATGGACAAAGATTCACAATGCAAAGGGCTAACAAGGATTTAAAAGGCACACTTCTAACAGGCGCATTAAAGGTAGCCTTAATGGTTCAAATTTTATGATGGACAAGTGGAGTTGTTGAAGGATGTATGAACCAGTTGGTAAACAAAAAGTAAGAGCACATTTAATTTACGTAGTTGTTTGTACCACTAACTTCATATTAACTACAATTTGATTAAAAAAAACTACATCAAATGCTAAAGTTTGTTAGACTAAAATTTTAAGAGGCTGCAAATAATATTAAGGTAAACAAGTTAAGCCGAATTCAAAGTCGAATCAACTCGTTTCAGATTTTTAGCTAAAAATTATACGTAAAGTTATATAGCTAACTAAGTATAGCATAAAAAGGTTCATTTCAGTTTACAAACCTAATCAAGATTAGTGTTTGAAACTGAGACTCAAACTTGTTTATTAGAGACTCCAATTTAGACTAGAGCTTGATTTGAGAACACATATAAACGCGTAAGGTATCATGTATTATTGGTCAGATATTCATAGAAGTACACTTATGATAATTAAAAACAACCCATAATCGAAAAATTATTCTAATGAGAACAAGTAACCAAAAAAATCTTGTGTACACAAAATTATTCTAAACAATTTTTTAACAAGAACTAGTTTTTTTTTTTTTTTTGAACAGTAAATTTTGTTCACACCGCACACCCCCAAACACAAGGGCAGCCACAAAAAAGAAACCAACGATTACATTATATCAAATTTACACCACCTCTTATATGATATCATTCCATCTTTCGACTATTTCTATACCATAAATACCCAAGGGACTTTATATCTTGAGCGATCTTTTTTACTTTATCCTCCAAGTTAAAGAACTAGTTAGTGTGAATTGAAGAAAAAATGGGTTATTGGTTGAAACAAGTGACAAGTATAGGCGTAACTAAAGCATGTATCGCTTTCAGTTACCACATTAGACTGCGGGGTATGGGGGCTTGGGTTGGGGCATATGTTGACACGTGGAATGGGAAAAAACCCACCACCAAAACCCACGCCCATGGGGTATGATGGGGCTTGGGTTAGGGGCTTGGGTTGGGGGGCATGAATTTGGTTTGGCCATTTAGAGCATGCCATGTCACTTACTAGCCCGCTCCACGTCCGGGCTGAATCCCACGCCAAAGGGGCCACGCCCAAACCCATGCCCACCCGGGGTGGTGGCTTGGGCGTTTTCAGCCAACCCACGCCCAAACCCCTGCCCCATACCCCGCAGTCTTACCTACAAAATATCTTTGAGCTGACGTTATTCCAATGACATAAAAGTCAAGTCAACTCCTTTTGGGGCTTTCCTCTTCCAACCCTACCCTAATAATTTGAGGTCTTAAATTGAATACAGACTAGATTGTGGGGTTGCTTAAACTTTTAATTTATAACTAGTGTGGATTTTCCCGCGCTACGCAACGGGAATTCAGTCGATATCGATTCGGTTTATTACGATAACAATTAACAACACTCGCTAGAGCAACCAAAAATGTTTAAGTCGTATTTTATATTGTTCGAAAACCAAAAAAACGAACACCGGTACTTAAACTAATCTATACATATAATAAAGTATAAATATACAGCAAAGGAAATAGATTTGAGAAAAGTCAAAGAGAGTTTAACCATATTAGTGAAAACTTATAAACTGAGAAGGTCACAAGAGGCAAAATAAAAACTTAAAGGATCATAATGTACACTAAGAAACTTTACTGTTTCTCCTTTGTGTTATGAATTAATAATATATATAAATTAGCTCTGTCTCTCTGAGAATTCTGGTGTCTCTTGTGAGTAGAAAAAAAGAGCCAAAGAGTATAAAGTTATATACATATATAGTCATTAGGGTGAGGTTCTAGAGTGAACACTAGTGTATTTATGAATTGAGTGAACAAATTTTGGTTATTGATTTACATCATCAAATCGTAAAATACACTAGTGTATTTTCATCATCAAATACTGGCCAATGATTTACACTTGTATATTAATAATGAAGGGCTAGAATTAGTTCACTAGTGTTCACAGTCCATAAGATTATTCACAAATGAACCTAAACCCTATACTCAATAATATGATAATAATTGCAATACCAATAAATAAAATAAAATATTGTAGCAAAATCATCTATTTACGTACCTAAGTGAATTATGAAGCTCTCGCAGCATTTTTTGAAGCAAAGTTGTTGATCAAAAGTCTTTATTAGGTTCTCCTACCATTCTTTAAATTGGGTCAAATTAGTTTAAATAGGTATATGACAATGGGTCATGGCTCAAACTAAAAAGGTTATGGTTATTAGTTATAAAAGTTTGTTTAATTGGGTTTGTTTTAGTAAAAATATAGTTAATGGGTTTTAAACTTTATAATTTTTAAAAATTTTGGGCTCCTAAGAAAACATGGCCCTACACGGTCACACCTTCCTCATCAACGGGCCGTATTGTCTCGTAATAATCGGTTGTTTTGAGTTTTATATAGAACTTAATAAATGAAAACATAAAAGACGAGTACAAGTTAGAATGGACGGAATGTGTCTAACTAGACCAAAGAAAAATGAAAAGATGAAAAGACGAGTACAAGTTAGAATAGAGGGTGATGAGGCGACGTCCGAGTCACCGGACCGAACACACCATACAATAGCACAAACACTATGCTCCGACTCCATAAGAGCGTCCAACCAAAAGGATCTTCCGTAACTAACTTTGGGCCCACATTTATAACCGCTTGATAGTGACTGGTCCGGCCATAACTGCCCGGACCACGTCAACAGTCCCACAAGTATAAATACTCATCTTAAGACTCCAAAAAAGGGCAATCGGTACTTTCTCTCTCTAAACTCTCCAATTCTCCCACTGACTCCACCTTTGTACTTCCAATACTTATTCTCATGTTCGAGCTTGGTCACAGAGAGACCCCCTCCCTGGGGGGGGGGGGGGGGGGATATTCCACGGTCCTCCCAACCGCTGGAGTGATAACACTCCACCAGCAACCTAGCCTCATGGTGCCAGGGGGTGAATACCCCATCCCGAGCTGAGTCCGTTTCCTTCTGGGATGGGAAGAAGGTGGCCGAATGTCCCCGTGCCTGGACTCGAACCCGGGTCTCTATGAAGAGTAGGGGTGAGGCTGGCCAACGGGGACACCCCAGTTGGTTAACGGTGTGCTTTTCTTTCTGCGATCTTATAGAGGCCTAGAGGGTGCAGATAATCATCATGAGACTCATCTTCTACCCAATCCGAACTGTTAGTTCTTGAGTCTTCGAAAGAAGAAAGAATTAGATTGACACCCAAAAAAATGGACACAAAGTGTGTTTTTGCTATTGATAACATAAGGTATTGTGATAGCATAGGCATTGTCACAACCTCTACGAAACTCAATCAACAATTCCTGTAAAAGAACAGCAATCGTTGTTTGACCATTGGTTTTAGGCCTCTAAACGAACCGAATGTTCATGAACTTGTTCGGCAGGAAGTTCATTTATGTTCGTTTATTTAATAAATGAATGAACACGAACAAAAGAAATTTGTTCGTTTAATTAAATGAACGAACATGAACACACCTTGTGTTCGTTCATTTATGTTCATGAACATTCGTTTATGTTCGTGAACGTTCGCTTAATTTATGTTTGTTTATGTTCGTTTAATTTTTAGTAAATACATAAATAGTTATATTTATATAAATATTAGGTTTTCTAACTACTTATATAAATATAACTAATTAGTATATCTATGAACCATAATTTAGATGTGTTTTCGGATGAACTGTAATATGTTAGACTTCTTTGTTCAATCATGTTAATTTATGTTTTATGTTTATTTAAATATGTTCACTTATTTTTTTTTTGTTTATGTTCGTTTGTGTTCGTGAACTGTTCGTTTAGGCTATAAATGAACGAACATAAACGAACACGAACATGCCTGATTTCTTAATGAACGAACACGAACAAAAAAATGTGTTCGATTATATGTTCGTGTTCGTGTTCATGTTCGGTTAAAGTTAAATGAACTATGTTCGTGTTCGTTTGGTTCATTTACATGCCTAATTGGTTCCCCTTCACCTTTGCAAAACCTGTCAACTGTTACAAAATTGCATGTGATCATCATCATCATCATCATACTCAGTAAATCCCACCAATAGCAAAGCTAAGGTAGGGTCTGATGAGGGTAAGATGTAGACAACCTTACCTCTACCCCGTAGGAGTAGAGAGGCTGCTTCCAGTGAGACCACCGGCTCGATGGTAGTTTTGTATCAAGCCTTAGACAAAAGACATATAACACTCGGCAATTTAGACAAAGGCCAATTAGTGCATGTACTCCCTTGTCTTTCGGCTACAACGCCACCACATGATGCATGATTAACCATCTCCCTCTTTTAACATTATTTTCACGAAATTAGTAAAATAACGTTAAAATTAGTGCACTTTCAATTTTGCCCCCCGAGCGCACACACATATATATCTATGCGCATACCACAAGCGGGGCGTGAGAAAATTGCATGTGATGTTAACAACTAAACACAAACGTGCCACCATATAGCTCTTTTGACCATTGGTTACTACTCAAGCCACTTTTTTCAATGATCTTGTTGAAAGCTTAGATAAGATCAAAGGTTCGAGCAAATGGAAGGTCATTCAAGTGATCCTTCATGCCACTTTATGGCGGATATGGAAAGCTCGTAACACACGGTGCTTTTTGATTAAATTTCCTTTAAATGTCATCAAAGTAGTGGAGCAGATCAAAAAAGGCCCGTTCTTGTGAATATCAAAGAAGACTCGTTCTTATGGATTACGTTTAGATCCCGGGGCGGACCTACCCTTTGGTCAGGGTGGGCGGCCGCACCCCTTGAAAAAGAAAATTTAGTGTATATTTTAGGCAAAAAAAAAACCGACCGCACCCCTTGAAAATATGGTTGAACACCTCATCCGCACCTTAACATATAATTTCTGAGTCCGCCACTGTTTAGATCTAAATTTAGTTGGCTCGAATGAGAGATGTGGTGAGATTATAATGTTCAACTAAACAAACGTACATCATTAACCAATGGCAACTCTTAAAGATAATAACATGAACATTTGTTAAGGCTTTTGCATTAATGGTTAACTTACCCATCTTTGACGTGATTTGGAATCTGTTTTACTATTCTTTAAGTCTGAAATATTAAGGAGATTAAAGACGAATACGCTAAAAAAACCAAACTACTTTGTTTCTCACGTAAGTTCCTCCACATTTTTTACATACAAAAATGTTGGGATTGAACCCTATCAGAGGAACAGATAATTAAAGCCAAAACTGGATCAGAGCAGTGGATCCAGAATAAGCAGACGTTTACAGATAGTTCATGCAAATCTCTCCCCTTGAAAGTGGCTTTGTATCTGCTGACCTCCTATCTACTGATCTTACCAAGTGCTGATCCACAACTGCTGCCTTGCATCTACTGCCAAATGTTAAAGACTGATGGAAGACCAAAGCTCTGCTGACTCAATCTTCTGCCTTGAGTCAAGTACTGCTGATCCGGACAAGCACTGCTGGATTCACAGTAGTGGAAGGATGCAGCAGCTGTTTAAGTGTCTTTCATGTAATAGATTGTAATAGCAGTAGTTACTACATCAGTGTTTGTATAGATCAGAGGTTAGAGTTTGTTAGGAGGTTAGATGTCACTTTCATGGTGACGTCAGCTAAGATGCTCAGTGGTTTGCAAGTGCCTATAAATAGTTCAGTACTTTGTACTGTTCTATTAGCTCTTTCACCACATCGTCTTCTTTGCACGAACAAACTACTGAGCTCTGGCTGAGGGGGAGGTTGCATTCTTACATCAATCATTGTAATCGTTGTTGAAACAAATTCAATCATTCGGTTCATTGTGTAAAGATGTTTGATTAAAAGTATTACTCCTGTTTGATTGTATGCAAAGTTTGTTTTCATCTTAATTCCGCTGCACAACTCTTTCATTTCCATCTTAATTTCAAACGAAAATACAATAAAAAAGAAACTCAGATCCAACAATTGGTATCAGAGCTTGGACAGTCAAATTTGATTTAACAATCATTTTGACGTAAATAGTTCAGCTCATAACAGTTGATACTGATCGTCTGTTCGTCCGTTGAAAAACAGAGCAAGGATTAATCACCATTAAAGTTGATTTCTCAGTGTCTGTAAAACAACAAGAATGACGTCACAATCTCAGGATGATAAAAACAACATCGGCTCGCTTTTTAAACCACCTATGCTAAAAAGAAATGAGTACAACATCTGGCAGAGGAGGATGGGTCACATCCTCGCTCAACAAAGCACAGGTTGTTGGAGGTCTGTCATTTATGGTCCCCATGTTCCTTCAGTGCCAAGCGCTGAAGATGCTAAAAAGTTCGTTCCAAAACCAGTTGAAAATTATACCGAAACCGATTTTCAAAAGATCGAACTAGATGCTAAGGCTTTTAGCATCATAGCATCAGCGCTGCCCAATGAGATATATGCTGGACTGTTACACTGTAACAGTGCCAAAGAGTTATGGGACGCACTTAAGGAACAGTTTGGTGGAACTGAAGAAGTCATAGAAAACAATAGGGAAATCCTGAACCAACAGTATGAAACATTTTGCTACGTTAAAGGTGAATCACTAACGCAACAATTTGAGCGTTTTAGTTGTCTCATCAGTGAACTGAGGCTTGTTAACACCACTTTTACAAACTCAACTCAAAATAGCAGGTTCCTCAGGTCACTGCCAGAAAAATGGGACACTATAGCTTTTGTCACCCGAAATTCATCTGAATTCAAGGATCTGACCTTGACCCAACTCCATGGTCGACTTCTGACCTACGAAAGAGAGTTGAACCAGAAAAGGAGGTTACAAGAGTCAGGAAAAGCTACCGAGGATTACACTTTCGGTAATACTGCTCTTCTGGGTCAAGAAGAATCTGGGAGCAGTGGTAAGGATCAGGGTTATGATCACTTCATTGACATAACTGCTGGTGCAAATTTTAACAACCCTGATCCTCACTCTGCAAGTTATGCATTCACTGCTAACGAAAACCAGATGTCAGACAATTTAAGTTTTGAACTAAATGATTTGCAACATTTTGATCCCACTGATTTAGAGGAAATGGACATCCTGCATCAACTGGCTTTGCTAAGTGTTAGAACTAGCAAGTTCTACAAAAGAACAGGGCGAAAATTCCCAGGTTTGCATGGGAATCTAAGGGTTGGGTTGGATAAATCGAAAATCAAGTGCTACAAGTGTAATAGGTTGGGACATTTCGCTAGGGAATGTAGGAGTCAAACCGCTGGTCCCATAATTACTCATCCTAGCTCAAATCCTCGACCTCAAAACCAAAACACTGTGCACTATGCCCCAGCAGCACAAGTGAACACTGCTCACTATGCTGCTGCCCCTGTGCCAGTACATTATGTCCAAACTACTGTTCCACAAATCCAATATGTTCAAACCCCTGCTCCACAGGTACAAGTGCAATCTGTTGCACCTCAAACCACTGCTCCAGCAGCAGCACAACCAGATCAACAAAGTTTTTTCACTCAAGGGTTTGTTGACTGGAGCAGTATGCCTGAAGACCTTAATGATGAAAATTTTGCACTCTATGCTTCTAATGATTCTTCTCATGATGAGTTTTGTTTGATGACATTAGAGTCAATACAGGAGGGGGTTGAAGTTGAGGAGGAACAGCAGTGCTTTGAAACAGTGGAAGAGGTGACTGAAGCAGTGGTTACTGTTGTGGCTGGTGAACTACTGTTGGGAGAAAGTTCAGGTACCCTGATTGAACCAATGACAGATCCATGGTCCATAGAGGACAAAGAAGAAGAGAAAGAAGAAAAGGCTGGTGAAAAAAAGGTAAAAGCTAATGATGATGAAGATCATAAATGTGATTGTGCAATGATGGCAGCTGCCAAGGTATCTCCTCAAGTTCTTGAAAAACTGTGTTCTGACAATTGCATAATTGCTTTTGCAAACATTAAAGAGGTGAATGAAAACCTTCGGGATAAAATCTTGTCTGATGAGGTCAAATTTGAAAGCTCTTTAAAAGAACTTAAAAACAAATTGACTGAAAAGGAAAAAGAAATCAGCTGTCTAAAAGAAGAGCAAAGCATCACCAAAACCCAACTTCAAACTATGGTAGAAAAATACCAAAGTTGCAAAAAGGAGTTGGAATCCACCCAGATTACCTGTGAAAGATGGGTGGAATCCTGCAGAGGATATGAGGTGATGCTTGCTAAACAGATTGAAAGTAATGTGAAATTTGGGGTTGGGTATAGAAAATATGATGATGAACACATTGCTTGTGAAAAATCTGTTCAAAACAATGATGTAACCACTGAGTTCATCCCCAGAAACAAGAATGGCCAAGAAGTGAAAATCACTGACAAACTTGGTAACAAAATCACACTTGGCAGAACAAGGAGTTCCTCAACTTTTGAAGAACTTGAAAAATATCAGTTTAAACCTACCTGGTCTGACGAGTGTGATATTCTTGAAAATTTCAAGCCAATGGACTTTACATCAACTGATGGTGTTAAAGCTCCAAAAGCTAAAGTCATACCTCTTAAGGACATCCCAGCAGTGGTTAAAACCTCTGCTGCAAAGGAGTCTGAAAAGAGAAAGAAGAAGGAAAAAATTGATAACTTGTTTTGTGAATTCTGTGAAAAAAGGAATCATCTAACAAAAGATTGTTTCCACTTGAAAGCTTATGATTTAAACAAAACAAGTGTCATTGTTTCAGCAGAAAGCTGCATTGTCTGTGGTAAAACAAACCACAAAACTCAAGCATGTGTGTACCTCAAAAACTTTGATGTGAAAAAGAATGAGTACATGGCTAAAACATCCTTGAGTCCATCATCATCATCCTCATCATCTGTCAAGTTCACCAAGAAACAACCACTGTTTGTGCCAGTTCAAACAGCTGTTACAAAACAGCTGAACCAAACATCTGTCAAAAGAGATGTTCAGGTTACTGATGCACCCCCTGCCAATCAGTTCAGAAAAGGCAGAGAAAAACAGTCTTACCAAAGGATTCCACACGTTTATGAGGCCTACAAAAGGCCCTCTAAACCCAAAGTGAACAAGCATCCTTTTGGTTATCAGCAGATGATTGGTCAGGACCCACAACAGTGGTTAGAGAAGAACTGTCCTAAAACAGTTCAAACTCCTGACCTAACCACTGTCCATCATTCTGCATCCATCCCAGACACTGTTGAGACCCCATCCAAAGCCTTGTTGGCTTTGGAGACCTTAATGAACTAATCCTTTTACTTCATGTGCAGGGAGCTTCTGCATGCTTTGATAGTCTTTGGTATGTAGATAGTGGAGGCTCCAGGCACATGACAGGATGTAAAGCCCTCCTCAAAGACTTTAAAATCCATGGAGGGGGTGATATATCCTTTGGGAATAATAGTAAAGGAAAAGTTCTGGGGTCGGGTACAGTGGGGTCTGGAAAAGTAAAATTTGAAAATGTCAATCTAATAGACAATCTAAAATTCAACCTTCTGAGTGTGTCCCAAATGAGTGACAAGGGTTTTGGGTCATTCTTCATAAAAGATTGTTGTAGGATTGTTGGACCAGAAATGGTCAAAAAGATTGAAGCAATAATCAAAACTGGTCAAACTAAACTTGTTGCTCAAAGAAGTGGCAATGTTTATGTTGTTGACATGTCAAAAGAGTGTCCCAGAGCTGATGCCTGTCTGTTCTCAGCTGCCTCTAACAAAGAGACAGAACTTTGGCACAGAAGGTTGGGACACACAAATCTTAAGACAATCACGGAAATTTCAAAAAATGGTTTGGTGAGAGGCCTACCACAAAAATTGTTTTCATGTCCTGAACATTGCATTTCCTGTTTAAAAGGAAAACAGCATAAAAGTTCTTACAAGTCCATTGAAGAGTCCAAAACAACCCAGTGTTTGCAAATGCTACACATGGATTTGTTTGACCCAGTTCAAGTCATGAGCCTCAAAAAGAAAAGATATTGTTTGGTTATTGTTGATGACTTTTCTAGGTTCACATGGACTTTCTTTTTGCACTCAAAAGATGAAACTGCAGGCATTTTGCAAGACTTTGTAATACAGGTTGAAAAGCAATTTGACCTTCCAGTGAAAAGCTTCAGGAGTGACAATGGCACAGAATTCAAAAATAGGGAGTTGGATGCTTTCTGTGTGAAGAAAGGGATTGTAAGGCAGTACAGCATCCCAAGAACACCAGAACAAAATGGGGTAGTGGAAAGGAAGAACAGAACTCTGATTGAGGCTGCCAGAACCATGCTTGCAGATTCAGGTTTGCCATTAACTTTCTGGGCAGAGGCAGTAAACACTGCTTGCTATGTTCAGAACAGAGTTTTAATAAACCCCAGGCACAAAAAGACTGCCTATGAAATTCTGTATAAAATTAAACCACTGATCTCATATTTCAAAGTGTTTGGCTGCCCATGCTTTATTTTGAACTTAAAAGATTCCATTTCAAAATTTGCAGCCAAAATTGATTGTGGTTATCATCTGGGATACTCAACCACTGCCAAGGCCTACAAAGTGTTCAATACACGGACCAAGGCAGTGGAGGAGACTTTGAATGTTAAGTTCAATGAACTCTCATCAATGAAAATCCCAGCAAACCCTGCAGATTTGTTTGATCTTGAAAAATTCACTTTTGAAAATACTGCTGTCAAGACTAACAGTGCAGGTCCATCAGAGGATACAACACCAGACTATGGGTATGAAATCATCATCCCTCAAAGGTCTGTCACAAAGGGAAAAGCACCAGCTGTTCAAAACAGTTGTCAAAGCTCAACCACTGCTACCTCAACAGTTGTTGACCAAAGTAGCCCATCAACCACTGCTTCCACATCCTCAAACACTGTTGACAAAAGTCCTCAAACAATGGATAAAAGTCAGCAGTTGTCCACTTCATTACCTCCTATACCACCACCTTTTGAAGCCACTGCTGGATCATCAAAGTCCCCAGTAGTGGTTAGCTCAGATGATACACATTTGCAGCCTTCACCAACCAATGCCATCATACCATACCAAGGAGATTTAATCTTCTTGAGATCTCATCCACCTGATCAAATCATTGGCAACATAAATGAAGGGGTGCTCACAAGAAGCCAAACCCAAAACATTTGTCTTTTTGCTGGTTTTCTATCACTCCATCAGTCAGTCAAGTACCAAGAGGCACTGAAAGACAACAGCTGGGTAGAAGCCATGCAAGAGGAGCTCCAACAGTTTAAAAGACAACAAGTATGGGAGCTTGTACCACTGCCAGAAGAGGTTAGTCCCATTGGCACAAAGTGGGTCTTCAAGAACAAAACTGATGAAAGGGGTATTGTTGTCAAGAATAAAACCAGGCTTGTGGTTCAAGGTTACAGACAGGAAGAGGGGATTGATTATGATGAAACATTTGCCCCTGTTGCAAGATTGGAAGCCATTAGACTGTTCTTGGCCTTTGCTGTCAACCACAATATGAAGGTGTTTCAAATGGATATCAAAAGTGCTTTCCTCTATGGTACAATTCAAGAAGAGGTGTATGTTTGTCAACCTCCAGGTTTTTGAGGATCCATTTTATCCAGATCATGTCTACAGGCTAAACAAAGCCTTGTATGGCTTGAAACAAGCACCAAGGGCCTGGTATGAAACTCTTTCCAACTTCCTACTCTCAAATGGTTTCAAAAGAGGTACCATTGATAAAACACTGTTTTTAAAATGGAGAGGGAAGGATTTAATGATTGTCCAGATTTATGTGGATGACATTATTTTTGGAAGCACATGTAATTCAATGTGTGAAGAGTTTAGAGAACTCATGACAGCTGAGTTTGAAATGAGTGCAATGGGTGAGCTGCAATGCTTTCTTGGTCTCCAAGTTCAGCAAATGCAAAATGGAACTTTCATTCATCAAAGCAAATATGCTAAAGAACTTTTGACAAAATTCGATATGAATGATTGTAAACCATGCAGCACACCCATGGCAACAAATAAGCTGGTCATGTCTGATGAAAAGGATGAGCTGATTGACCAAACACTTTATAGAAGCATGATTGGGTCTTTATTGTACCTAACTGCATCTAGACCAGACATGATGTTTGCAACATGTGTCTGTGCAAGAAGTCAATCAGCTCCCAGAAAATCAAATCTCATTGTTGTAAAAAGGATCTTCAGATACATAAAAGGTGCTCCCACACTTGGTATCTGGTATCCAGCTAATGGGAACATCAAGCTTTCAGGTTTCTCAGACAGTGACTTTGCTGGATGTCACACCACAAGGAAGTCCACATCAGGAGGGTGCCAGTTTCTAGGTGATTGCTTAGTTTCATGGCAAAGCAAAAAACAAGCAGCTGTTTCAACATCCACTGCTGAAGCTGAATACATTGCTGCTGCAAGCTGTACAGCCCAACTCCTGTGGCTTCAAAATCAGTTACTGGATTTTGGTATCACTGCCTTAAAGACACCACTCATGTTGGACAGCCAGGCAGCAGAAAATATCATCAAAAATCCAGTTTCCCACTCAACCACCAAACACATCGACATCAGACATCACTTTGTGAGGGATTGCTATGAAAAAGGTTTGATTTCTCTGCATCATGTCCCAACTAAAGACCAGCTGGCTGATGTGCTCACAAAAGCACTTGATACAGCCACTTTTGAAAGTTTGGTCTCTAGGATTGGGATGCTGAACATGGAATAACAAGCAACATCTTGTTTTTCTATGAATAAAAGCAACAAAATGTTTTCAGAAAATCAAAATTC
This sequence comes from Helianthus tuberosus, assembly GCA_030545235.1. Lineage (NCBI taxonomy): Eukaryota > Viridiplantae > Streptophyta > Magnoliopsida > Asterales > Asteraceae > Helianthus > Helianthus tuberosus. The sequence continues at coordinate 15,282 of JARYGA010026008.1, read as the reverse complement.
CATCCTTAAAAATAGCTAAAAATGAAAATTTTCATTAAAATCCTTAAAAGTCTGCCATTAACCACTGATTGTTCAAAAGTCTGCTTTCTTTAAAAGTCTGTCCACTGCTGAAAGTCAACCCCTGCTCTCCCATTATTTGATAAACTCTGTTGTTCAAAAGCAGTGTATTATCCACTGATATGCTATCCACTGATAGTAAAAATCATCCACTGCTTTCATATGTCCATATCACACAAAGTACTGTCCTTCACTTTCATCAGGGGTTGTCACGTGGGCAGTACATATTGGTCAGACCTTTTGTAACGGCTGCCACCTCAGCATTCACTTTCTTCCCTATAAAATCCCCCACTCACCACCAAAACAGGGTTTTACTGTCAAATTGAATTCTTAAAAATTCTCTTCTCAAAACAGTTTTTCATCTCATCTTCCACAAATTTCTTCGATCAATCATCCTCAAAATGACTAAATCAAAGAAATCTGCAAAACCCTCATCCAAATCTTCTTCGAAAACAGCCTCTCAAAAGGCAATCTCCACTGAAATTCCACACAAACCATCTCACAATCTTCTTAGTCTTCTTACAAAACCAAGTTCCACAAAGGAGTTCGATTCCATCATTGATATCATCACCGCCTCAAAGTACAAAACTTTGTTGACAGCGGATGCACCAATTTACTTGGCAACCCAAAGGGAGTTTTGGAAGAATGCAATCCTTGAAACACAAGGAGAAGCTGTAATAGCCATTAACTCTACTTTAAAGGGAAAAGAAGTCAAGATTACACCACAAACAATTTCAGAGGTCTTTCAACTCGACGATCAAGAAGGTAAAATTACTTTCCCTAAAAACGAGTTAAAAATGATTTTCTGGAAAGGGGGTACAATGCAGAGGTCAAAAAGGACACCTTAGAAAAAGGTTACTTTCCTCCTGCAACAAGATTTTTATTTCACACCCTCTTAAAATGTGTTTCAAACAAAACCACTTCTTTCAATGAGATACCATTAAAAATTCAAAAACTGGGATTTGCAATTCTTCAAGATGAAAATTTTAACTACTCCTAGGAAATTTTTAATGATTTGGTTAAAAATGTTGAAACAAAGGCATTCCTACTTTTTCCAAGATTTTTAAGTTACTATTTTGAAATGAAACTTGGAAAGACGGATGCTGCTGCAATAAAACAAGGTGATTTCATTCAAACAAATTGCTTAACTGCTGAAACTTTTACAAGAATGTCTACACCTTGCAAAACACAAGTAGAGGTGCCTGAGCAGATTTTAGCAGTTACAACTGCTCCTCAGGTATCTGCTGCTGAGCCCACTGCTTAAGGTGATCAAAGCAGCAGCACAACTGTTTTGAAACCCACACCTATTATCTCCAAAAAGCCAAAAAGAAAAACTCAAAAGCCCACAAAACCCATCAAAAAGGCAACTCTGGAGGATGAGATACCAGAGCTCCTGCCAGTGACAACACAAATGTCACAAGAAACCACTGCTGCTACTTCCTCACAGCAGTTGGTACAAATATCTCAACCCATAACCACAACTCCTCTTGCTTCTTCACAAAAAGAACAGGTTGTACAAATAGGGTCTCCACATCATGATGCTCTGGAAACACTCGTTTCTATCATCCACAGTCCAATGCCCGGGACACATCCTTTTTCTACACCAATCATCACATCCACAATTCCCTCATCAATAAAACCACTGTTGGATGCAATTGATTTGAACCAGGCATTAACCAGTCCTTCTCAATCACCTACTAATGAGAATATACCTCAACAACTGACTGAGTCTGATGTATCAATCTTTGCTAACCCACCAACACAACCTGAGGAGGTTACACCCCTTGAGTTACAAGTAACTCTTGGTGGTAATCCAAGTGAAGCAACCACTACAAGTGTTACACCCACTGGGTTATATTTGGACAGTGGTTACATTAATAAGACTTCCTTGGAGGCAATTCCTTTTATAGCACCTCTGCCAACCACCAGTGGATTTCTTTATCCTACTGGCAACATCAAAAGGTTGTCAAGTGTTGAAGGAAGAAGACCCCAGTACCAAGAAAAAGGGGCATCAGTGGTTAATGTTTGGAGTATACTCCCTATATCTACCACTGATAAAACCACTGCTAGTGGTAAATCAGATGATCCCATTAACTTGGGTGATAGTTTAAAGTACCAGAAATTGACGGATCGCATTGAAAAACTTGATAACTCTGTTGCAGAACTCAAAGATATGCTACAACAGGTGTTACAAGTTCAGAAGGTACAATCAACAGCTGTTCCATCTCAAGCACCTGCTCCACAAAGGGCATCTGCTCCAAATGAGCTCTGGAAGTTATTTCAACCTTTTCTCCAACAACAAGCACAATTAGCAGATCAGCAACATGAAAAACATGTACAACAGCTGAGAAATGCAATGGAGTCAAGGTTCAAGAACACTAAGGCTGACTTAAAGGCTCTCAAAACTCAGATCTTGCACACCACTGGCACTGCTCCTCCACAAGTACGCTACATTTATCAACTCCCAGAAGATAATGCCAAAAAGGGGGAGAAAATGAAGGAGTGGAAACAGAAGGGTATAGAGGATGGTCTTTATCTTGAACCAGAAAATTCAAACATGACCAAAAAGATCCCTTTGCCAGATGGCAGCAAGAAAATTGATGTGACAATGAATGCACTAGCAGAAGCAGTTGCAAGTGTAAAAAGGGATAGAGAGGCCAAAAGGAAAGCCAGGGTGGAGAGAATGGATCATCCAGATTAGGGTACTTCTTGGTCAAAGGATCATGAAAATCCTGTTGAGGAAAAGAAGAAGCCTACTAGAAAAGTGAGGCAACCCAAATCCATTCCAACCAGACGTTCAAAGTCTGCTCAAAAACCACCATACAAAACAGCTGATGCAACAGGAGTTACAAAAACTACTGCTTGCCAAACAGTTGTTCCATCAACACACACCACTTCAACACACACAACATCCACTGCTTTACCATCATCACCACCAAAAACAATACCTGCTGACATACAGCAGAAGACAACAGATGTTATAACATCTGTTGTAATGACAACAGTGGTTGAAACACCAGTTGTTTCAACAGCTGTTAGTCAATCACAATCCACTGCCACTACATCTACCACCATTGTTCCATCCAAAACATCATCAGTCCCTCCTACAAAAAGGAGAAGGCTAATTTTAAAAGATGATGACACATCTCCATCACCAACATCTTCAAAATCCCTGTCACTTATCACTATTCCAAAACCCATACCTCTCTCTTCAGCTCAAATTATACAATCACTACCTCCTGCTGGTGTCTCATTTCCTCTGGAACTCATTGCAGTCAGAGAAGAAATCAAATCTTTTTATTATGAAGATGACCCAGCCAAAAGGAGTTTACCATCAATTGCAAATTATCCCAGGCCTAACAACATTGAAGAATACTTGAAACTCAAAGCCAAACAAGCAGAGGATATTGCAATCAAAAAGAGAGAAGGGAAATCTGATAGAGAATTTCAACAAAACTATCAGTTTTTACTCTCACAGGTCAATGCTATGGAGCGTTTTGCCAAAAATGTATGTCAGAAAATTTCAGAAAGGGCAGATGAGTCCTTAAGAAAAGACTACATTGAAAACATCATGACCTACAAGAAATACAAGGGGGAGAAACACATGTACAAGAACTGGACCATTCCTGAGCTTGAAAAAGAAGCAGCCAGGATTCAAGACATGATCAAAAATAAGGTCAAGCAGACTCCTCCTGAAAAATTCAAACAATTTGAAGCTGAGAAGATGTTAGAGCTGAGGAGAATGAAAGAGGAGCTGATTGTAGCTGATTATGGGTCAAAGAACTCTGTGACAAAGTGGGGAGAAGATAGAGTCAGGGCAACCTATAAAAGATTAGAGGAACTTAGAAAGAAAGATCCAAGAGTTCCACAAAAGCCTGACTATTCCAAAGCAGCGGTTTCAAAAAGACCACCAAAGCTGCAAGTCAAAAGAACCACTGCTCCAGCTGGTGCTGCCATCTACAAAAGAAGGAGCAAAAACCAGTTTAGCATGGAAACAATTCAAGATCTTTTAGCCGGAGATGCCATAGTAAAAGCTGGCACGGAAGTAATGATAAAAGAAGATCTTGAATTGGAACAATCTGCAAATGCTGCTCAGCCAGCTATGAACAGGCCAGCCTCACCAAATACTTCTGCAAATAAACATCTCCCAAGAAACCCACCAGGCTCAAAAATACAAAAGTGGGAAACTGATAAACAGACCTGCGTATTGACTTTGCTCAGGTCTGGTGGAGTAGTGGAGAAAATATCAAGGGAACAAGCTCTTGGCCTGAGTCTTGAAGATTTGCAGGATCTCCTTGATCTTCCACTTAGCAGGGATGATGAAGATACAGACGCCCTAGACTTTGAATTACAATTTAAAGGTCAGATAAGGGAGCTGTTGATGAGGCAATAAAGATTTCCACAAATAATGAAGAGTTTTGGCATTATCTGTTCCAGGGGGAGATTGTTGGGATTGAACCCTATCAGAGGAACAGATAATTAAAGCCAAAACTGGATCAGAGCAGTGGATCCAGAATAAGCAGACGTTTACAGATAGTTCATGCAAATCTCTCCCCTTGAAAGTGGCTTTGTATCTGCTGACCTCCTATCTACTGATCTTACCAAGTGTTGATCCACAACTGCTGCCTTGCATCTACTGCCAAATGTTAAAGACTGATGGAAGACCAAAGCTCTGCTGACTCAATCTTCTGCCTTGAGTCAAGTACTGCTGATCCGGACAAGCACTGCTGGATTCACAGTAGTGGAAGGATGCAGCAGCTGTTTAAGTGTCTTTCATGTAATAGATTGTAATAGCAGTAGTTACTACATCAGTGTTTGTATAGATCAGAGGTTAGAGTTTGTTAGGAGGTTAGATGTCACTTTCATGGTGACGTCAGCTAAGATGCTCAGTGGTTTGCAAGTGCCTATAAATAGTTCAGTACTTTGTACTGTTCTATTAGCTCTTTCACCACATCGTCTTCTTTGCACGAACAAACTACTGAGCTCTGGCTGAGGGGGAGTTTGCATTCTTACATCAATCATTGTAATCGTTGTTGAAACAAATTCAATCATTCGGTTCATTGTGTAAAGATGTTTGATTAAAAGTATTACTCCTGTTTGATTGTATGCAAAGTTTGTTTTCATCTTAATTCCGCTGCACAACTCTTTCATTTCCATCTTAATTTCAAACGAAAATACAATAAAAAAGAAACTCAGATCCAACAAAAAATCCCTCAATACTTGTATTTTTTTTAACATAATTGTTATTTTTTTCTAAAATAAAACTTGAAATCAGTTGCATCGGTTAGATGTCTTCTTTTTTACTTACGTGGTTTATTAAAAAACAGAGTTATAGGTGGTTATATTTGAATTTCTTGATGAAAGTTTATTAGAAAAAAAAAAAAAAAAAAACGTGAACACATAAGCATATAGTAATCTGGATGTTGTACAAACTTGTACACTTTAAACTTTTTGTGTACACTAACATCGAAAATTTGATATGAATTCTGCAATATGAATCAATAGATAGATTTTCTCTCTTATATAAGTTAACTAGAAATTGTAATTGAATAAACTTTTTTTTTTCAAAATTTGGATTGAATAAATTAAAGGTTGAGATTCACTTGTCGGTTGAAGACGACTCCCTCCGTGTTATTTTCATCTCACATGTTTTGGTCAAACTATTTTTGTCAATCAGTTTAATTTATTAAGAAAATATATAGGGTCGGGATTTAAAGAAAATGGTAGAAAGTGTGATAACTTTGAGAACGCTTATGGATCGTCTGATCAAAACAATCTATGGACTAGATTGGCGCGGTGGCGTTTTCGTAAATAACATCAATTTTATTACGTGGACGCGCTTCATTAAGGGTAAAAGGGTCTTTTGACTTCTCCACACAAAACGCCATCTCATGAAATAAAATGACAAACAAATAGCACACACCATTCTAACTAAAAACGTCATTAGATATAAAACGACAAACTTAATTATAATAAAATCTCGCCAAAAAAATCCTATATATACATCTCAGACCTTCAATTAAAAACAGACACAAAACCCCAAATGTCATATTTAATATATACCATTCGTATTAGAAACGCAAAAAAAATCCAAACATCAAATATCTTCTAAACCAAAACGTTTATTTGAAATTCAGTTTGGATGTCTATAAGCTTTCGCTCAATGTAATGGACAAAATCCTTAAGTGAGGATATTGTCCATTTCATTGAGTAAAATCTTATTGACTTATCCTCAATTTCCATCCAATTTATAACGCCAAAACATACAAAAACATTATTGAGGTTTGTTGTCAATAAAGTTTAGCTGTATAGGGTGGACAACATTGTCAGTTATCTTTCTTAACCGAGGATTAACAATGTTTCCCATCTCATACAGCAAAACATTATTGATTTTAGCATGATCAAATTTTGAGGTTTAAGGTGCTTTTATTTAGTGGCGTTTCTTTTTATCGGTAAAACGACAAAATTAAAAAATCAAACATCGTTCATTGGAAAATTCAAGATTGTTGGCTGAATGGTGTAAACTCAATAACATTTTGCTGCATGAGATGGACAAATCTTCAAGAAAAAGATGCTGATGTTAGACTTTGTGCTTCCAAACAGCCACAAAAAAACTATTTGAAAAACAAAAAAACAAAATGAATCATACGAAAGTCGAACCAGCCAGTTAAGAAGATTCAAAAAAGAAGAAAGAGACTGGTGCAGTGAAGATTTGTAAGATCAATTGTTAATATATTCTTTTTTTTTAATTTTCTTTTTCAGTTGATTGTTATATAATAAAAACGTCATATATAATAAAAACGCCAGACAACCAAATGCTTGTTAAAACGCTATCATGCCGTAAAACGCTCCCAAAAACTCTCAAACTATAATAAAATTACTTTGGCAAAGTATTATAAAAAACCTAAAAAATAAAAAAAATAAAAACCAAACTTGAAAATGTAACTAGAAACAGTAACTACAAAACAACAAAAATGAAGAGACGGAAATTTTATTATATTAGAATCTAAAACGCCAAACTTGAAAGATGGGACGTGTTACAGACTTCAAAGAAAAAAGCTTATCAAAAACAATAATTACAAACAGTAACTGAAACGACGAATAGTTTATTATAATAATGCACCGCCTAACATACGTCGCCAAAGAAATCCTATAAAATAATAACTCTCAGTAACTTCCATTTAATAAAACAAAAAAACAAACGCCAAATACTACTAAATACCACTCACTGTAAAACGCCAAAAATTAAAAAAAATCAAATATGGGTTATATGCTTTTTTGGATATTCAGTATTGTTATTCGTGAAGTTTCACTGAATGGATTGTTAGCTGAGAGGAGTAACTCAGAAAGATTTTGCTGCATGAGATGGACAAATCTTCAAGAAAAAGATACTGATGACAATCGAATGTCATTTTGTGCTCTTTGTTCTTGAATAAGGCTTGGATGAGGAAAAGAGATCAATGACACTAAAGAGTGTGATTATTATAAAGATGAAGAAAAAGCGAAAAACTCACCCACACGTCATAGATCTATGTACCCAAACATCCACAAAAAGTCACTTCAACAGACGAGCAGGCAAATAATCAAACCGATAGGTTTGTTAAGTTTTACATAAAACGTCATATATTTGGTGACAGTTCTTGTACTATTAAAGAAGAGAGAGGCTGATGACAGTGAAAATTGTGAAGAGAGATCCGATTAGGATTTTAATTTATTTTCTTCGCTTCTAATTTTTTCCCTGTGGTTGTAATGTAATTTTACAATTGTAAAACGCCAAGATAACACAAACGCCAAAATGTATATAAAAAATAATAGAACAATGGGTCATCTTGTTTAAAACGCCTTGAAAAAACGCCATTCAGATAGATTTCCTGACCCCCCGGGGTTCCAATGGCATACGATTTGAAAAACGCAATAAACGCCAAAATGTTAATACAATGAAACCATTAAACGCCATTAATTATTGAATTTGGTTAAAGCCAAAAATCTTAAACCCCAAAAATAAAACAATATTGGGAAAAGCGGAACTGGAAAAGCAGAAGATAAAAGGACAAAAAAGCCCCTCCGCTCTTCTCTATGTCGCGTGACACGTGTTGGACCAGGATGCGTTCTCACCGTTCTCACACTTTTGAGCGTTTTCTCCTGATCTCGTTTCTATATATTATGCAATAATTCTTAACATGACCCGTTAACCCGTTCCGAGTCTAACATGAAAAAAACAGGTTTGGGTCGACTAACACGACTCGTTTAAAAAACGGGTCGGGTTGACATGTATTAAAAATGGGTCGGGTTTGGGTTGACCTGTATAAAAACGGATTGACCCATTAACCGGTTTAACTAACTAGAAAAGAAACTTTTATATTTTGTTTTTGTTTTTTTCGTTTCTATTTTATATGGTTAGTTATAATAATGTTAGTTTTGAAACACTATATTATTATTTTCACACTCATACTCATCATTAAACATGTTATTGATAATCCGCTTAAAACCTAACAAGTCGTTTATAAATCGTCAGCTTGTATGACTCATTTAAAAATACGGGTTAAACGGGTCGGGTTCGAGTTGATCTGAATTTATATGGGTCGGGTTAGGGTTGAAATCTTTGATCCGAATAATAATATGAGCCGGGTTCGGATTGAACATTTCAACACATCAACCCGACACGCTTGACATCCCTATATGTATACTCTATTTTATTCTGTATATTCACATAGTATTTTTTAAAATAAGCCACGTAAGTAAAAAAAAAAAAAGACATGTAATTGGTGTAGCCGGTTTCAATTTATTTTAGAAAATGGTAATTATAATCAAAAATACCAAAGAAGGTCTTTAATAAGTTTAAAAAAAAGTTAAGTGACTTTGAAAAAAAAAGTAGTTGTATTTTTCTAATAACTTTTAAAAGATCTGGGCATTAGAGGTGCACAAAAAACTTACCCGGAAACGAACCTGAGAAAAAAATTGAAAACAGTTAATTTTGTACCTGGGTATTTTATATCCGTAACTGAACCTGACCCTACCCGTAGAGTATGGATACGGTATACATTTTGAGCTCAATATCCGTACCCGAAAGTGTACTCGATTTATACTTGAAAATACTCGGAACCGGTCATGCTCTATACCCGAACCCGGTTATACCCTATACCCGAACCCGGTTATACCCTATACCCGATACCGGTTTTTTTAATACCCAATAGAATACCTATATTTTTAAAGATATTTTTATGTTTATTTACAACTTTTATATTTATGTTTTTTTAAATACGTATTATAAAGCAAATAATTTGTACTGTAATTTATTTTAGTTATTTTTACAAATACAAACCAAATTTAATTTAAAACGAATTCATTTTTTTGTCAATAGACATATTTTTTAAAAAAACCGGGTATTAATACCCGGACCCATACCCGGTTCCAATGCCGGGTAATACCCTACCTAGGTACATAGGGTATGGTTTTTCTCCTCAATATCGTACATGAACCATATCCGGTTTCTTTCAATGCCCGATTTTCCAATGCCTTATCAAGCCCGAAACCGAGTCTATATCCGAAACCGGGTATTAAAAAAAACCCTATTTATGCACCTCTATTGGGCATCTAGCCATCATTCTATGGACTGTGCAATAAACGGGCTTATTTGTTAAATAACCCATTAACCCTTACTAAACTGAGCCTATACGAAAATCAAGCCCAGCCCATCTCTAAACCCCGAGATACAGTCCTCCTAAACCCAAACACTCTTCCCTGCAAATTCACCTGAAAAAAATGCGAACAAATCAAACCACCATGACATTCCTCACCAATCTCGCACGCGCCGCCGTCGGCATCGGAGCCACAGCCGCCTTCGCCGACTCAGCTCTTTACACCGTCGACGGCGGTGAACGCGCCGTCCTCTTCGACCGTTTCCACGGCGTCCTCAACAACACCGTCGGCGAAGGTACACACATTCTCATCCCATGGCTCCAGACACCCTACATATTCGACATTCGCACCAGACACCACACGTTCTCTTCAATCTCCGGCACAAAAGACCTCCAAATGGTTAACCTAACCCTACGTGTCCTCTCTCGCCCAGAAGTTGATCAGTTACCGTCCATTTTTAAAACCCTAGGCCTTGAGTACGACGAGAAGGTTCTTCCGTCGATTGGTAACGAAGTTTTGAAAGCCGTTGTTGCACAGTTCAATGCCGATCAGCTGTTAGCGGATCGCGCACAGGTTTTATAAAACCTCCCAAATCACCAATGTTTTCACAACCGGACCGGACGTAAGAACCAACAGATGTCGTAAATATTATAAAAATAAATAGGGTAAAAAATAAAGAATTTAATCAATGTCCGGTTCGACCTCCCAAATTTCTGGTTGAACTCTTGGTTAACCGGCTGGTCTGGTTTTGAAAACACTGGATATCAATATTGTTACAATAGTACATGTTAATATTCTCAGTATTGTTACAGGTTTCGGCTCTTGTTCGCGAGAGTTTGATCCGTAGGGCTAAGGATTTTAATATTGTGCTTGATGACGTGGCGATCACGCATTTATCGTACGGAGCGGAGTTTTCGAAGGCGGTGGAGGAGAAGCAGGTGGCGCAGCAGGAGGCGGAGAGGTCGCGGTTTGTGGTGGCGAAGGCAGAGCAGGAGCAGCGAGCGGCGGTTATTAGGGCGGAAGGGGAGAGTGAGTCGGCGAAGATGATTTCGGAGGCGACGACTGGGGCGGGGATGGGGTTGATAGAGTTGAGGAGGATTGAGGCTTGTAGGGAGATATGTTCTACGTTGGGGAGGAGTGGTAATGTGACTTATGTTCCGGGTGGTGGCAGTCAGATGCTTCTCGGGCTTAATTCTTCACGTTAAAGTGGTGCGATGAATGTATGTTTGTTGAATAAAAGTGCAAGTAACAGTTTGGATTTCTTGTAGTAGGGTAAGGTTTTGGTTTTGGTTTTGGTTTTGAGTTTATTGGTTATTCTTTGGTTGGTAAGGATCTGGATATGGTAAATAATATGGTTTTTCGTTGGTTTTATGTTCATATTTGGATTTGATGATTCATGTTTGTTATGTGATGCAAAATGTGTGCATGGTTGTGATTCTTTACTTGGAAAGGAGGCTTTTGATGGAAAGTTCAAGTGATCACGTATGGTATGTTGCGTATGCATGTGTCCATAATTTTGTAATCTTTTAGTATAGTTGTCTTCTTGTGCTTTTTCCTAAAATTACGTTATTGGTTATTGATTATTGATTATGACTGAGCATCAACGCATTTAGACTATACGTTGTCATACCGTGGAGAGGGGCCAGCCCTCCATGCCCCCAACATCACCCTGTCCTTCCCGCACAATGGCGTTGCCCCGCTCCAAGGAAGGATCTTATAGGCGTTGTCCCTCCTCTTCACCCTGACCAACTTGGTTTTTGGGGTTTTACCCTTGCCCTAGACCACCCCTTGCCTTTTTTGATGTGAAGGACAAAGCCAAATAGTCTGCGTGGCACCTATGTGGCAGGGTGAGGGCTTTGCCCTTGCTCTACTCCTTGTAGTCTCACAATGATACGCCTGAATAAAAAGCATGGGTCAATTTGGTCCCTTGGCGCCCCGAAACCTAAACGGTCTGCAATGTGCGGGTCACGTTAAAAGCATTAAAAGAGCGCATTAGCCTTCGTAAGTTTGACACACTAATGTAATGAGTTTTAATTCACATATACATGACAAACGCGTTAAAATTACATATGTTTAATCAATATTAATAAGTAGAAATCGAAAAATTACATCAATTGAGGTTGAACTTAATTTTAATATACATAATAAAATTAAATATCTAGTCTGCATCGTTGTCATCAAGTGGCAGTGCGTAAACATGTTCCACCAAATCAGAGTGTAGGTCGTGGTGCGTATATTGGTTGTGTAACACCCACATATTAGACTCTCGTTTTGCGTCATCAATTTCTTCAAATTGCTCACATTCCAGAATCATGTTATTGAATATGAAGCATACAATATGTTCCTTATATTTTTGGTGATGATGCTCGTGCTAGGTTTTACACTATGTGCCAACGTTGCTTCATGACACCAAATGTTCGTTCCACATCCTTTCTTGCAAATTTTTGAGCCGCCTTAAGTTTCTTGCAAATTTTTTAGCCGCCTTAAGTTTCTTTCGTTTTTCATGTTCCTTCCACATCCTTTCTTGCAAATTTTTGAGCATTCGATATATATTATGTCAGCAACATAATTCTATTCCTGAAACCTCAAACGAAGACCAGGGTGCCACTCCGTTTATGATGCTATTGAAAAGCGGTAACTGATCAAAAACATTAACGTCATTATTGGAACCAACAACACCGAATGCATGCCAAATCCATATATCATGTGACACCAACATTATTGTCAGATGTGGGTAATTATCTCGCATGTACTGACCTTGCCATGCGTTAGGACAATTTGCCAACTCCAAAGGCATACAATCAATGCTGCCAAGCACTTTGGGAAATCTATATTCACTTCATAAGCCTCATACAATTGTTGAATGTCACCCCCACGTTGGTATACGCAAGTACTACTGGTTGTAGAGCTTCATGGCACATTCACGTAACATAAATACTTTCATGTCACGTTTGTTAGACATCTTCAAATAATCATCCCAAGAATTGGTGTTGGTGTCTGTGTCGTACGCCATTTGACAAAATGTTGACGAGTGTTACTATTATCTTCTTTTAAAAGTACTCTCGATATAGTTTGCATTATCGACTAAACAGTTGTTTCAAACTATTTACAACACAGTACGTAAAAAAGGTAAGGACAAGAGAGAGTTACGCCCCCTTGTGGTATCAAGATGTGCCATCTTAAAACCTGAAAGGTTTGCAATGCATGGGTATCAACTATCAATTATGCATCAAAACATATTAAACCCTTTCTAAGTTAGTTTTACATGATCACCATTTGGTGGCCAACCCGGTTATTTTTTAAGGGGGCGGCTGCCGCCCTCCTTCATGAGTAGGTATGCCACCGTCAAATCATGACAATGATGCATTGGATTATGTAGGTTTCAAGTCTGTGGTTTGATGGTTTTTGAGTAGGGAAATCATGTCAGGTTTGCGTGTTGCAATTGATGACCAAAACACGACCCATGCCTTTATTAGTGTCAAATACGTTAACCCCTAATATACTAATATAGACATACTTAAAACCATATAACACGAATACGGTCTATTAACCCCTTTTATCTAAACGAGCTATAACTGGTAAATCGGTTAGAGCTATCAACCTAAAACAAGAAATAAAGGTGAGCATTTTCGTTCGTATAAGGTTAGAGCTACATGAGTGTTTAGAAGTATATTTTGAATACACTTGTAATTCTGAAAGAGAGCCCTTGATTCGCTATCGGAGTTTCTCGTTATTGATCAAAGTAATAAGTAAACCATCGCGTTTAATCAAAATTGTGAACAACAGAGTGTAAAAACCAAACTATTCAGCTCTACTTATTCCCCAAATAACTCCATAACCATGAAGCTGAATCGATCTGCATGCAATCGTAACTCGAACATCATCAACAGTTCAAGACTTGGCCATATGACGGATCAAGTCAACAACACGGTTACTGCAACACATAACAACCCAACACTTCAATAAACAACTTATGCCACATAACAACCCAACACTTCAATAAACAACTTATGCCACAAAAACAAGCCCAAAATCAAGAAAACCGTACCTGTATCCCCATTCGTTGTCATACCACGAGACAAGTTTCACAAAGTTGTTGTTCAGAGCAATACCCGCCTTCGCATCGAATATGCTCGACCTGCAGTCACCAACAAAGTCTGTAGACACAACATCATCCTCGGTATATCCTAGGATTCCCTTCATACTCCCCTCTGCCTCAGCCCTACACAACATAATATTAATCCCAACAACAATTGAATTAAACAAATACTTTAAAAACGTGATTTATATAATTATCAGAATCTTACTTGATAGCAGCCTTGATATCATCATATGAGGCGGGCTTCTCGAGCCTAGCAGTAAGGTCAACCACAGATACATCAACTGTCGGGACACGGAATGACATCCCTGTAAGTTTCCCGTTAAGGGCAGGAAGGACTTTTCCAACAGCCTTCAGAAAAGAAAAAAAAAATCACTTATGGAAAAAATTACGGTACATTTGTATATAAAACTGCACACGTACCTTAGCAGCACCCGTACTGCTGGGAATAATATTGAAAGAAGCGGCTCTTCCACCTCTCCAATCCTTCATTGATGGACCGTCAACAGTTTTCTGAGTTGCTGTGATGGAGTGAACAGTGGTCATAAGGCCTTCAACAATGCCAAATTTGTCATGTATAACCTGTATTATAAAACCAAGAACATTAAACGTCAAACACTTATCATCAGAACTTCACAAGCATGCTGCAAGTAACGAAAGCTACGAAACCAACCTTTGCCAATGGAGCAAGACAGTTAGTGGTGCAGCTAGCATTAGACACAATAGTGATATCGGATTTATACTCTTTTTCATTTACACCCATGACAAACATGGGAGCGTTCGCACTTGGAGCCGAGATCACAATCTTCTTCGCACCTCCCTAATCAACAATGAAACTAACTCTCAACAAACATGTATTCATTTGCATCAAACCTGCGATAAATTAAGATTAATAACCTTCAAATGAGCAGCAGCTTTGTCCTTATCTGTGAAAACTCCTGTTGATTCCACAACATACTCAGCTCCTGCTTCACCCCACGCGATTTCCTCCGGGTTTCTGCACATTAGTTAAAGATTGTTAACATGATTCGGTTAAGTCAGTTCCATGTTTGGTGAGCTGCAAGGATGGAGAATCGAATCAAATCAAACCGAACTTACCTGCAGCCAAAAACAGTAACAGGGTTATCGCCGAAGAGAAGAGTCTTGGAATCCTTAACTTTGATTTCATCCTTCTTATATTGGCCATGAACACTATCATATTTGAACATGTAAATCTGAAAAAAAGGTAAGCGTTTACAAACAAATGTGAGCACTCTTCCTAATCTAGATGATTATTTCCGCTTCTGCATAATTTGATCGAAGCAATCACTGATTTAAAAGCTGACTCACGGTTTAGTTTTTCTATATAAAGTGACGCCGTCTACCCTTTTCGTTAATTCAATAATATAAAAGTTGATTATTTAGATCCATACCGCTTACTAACCAAAGCGATACCGATTCCAACCGAATGACAATGATGCCGGTATCGATCTTATCTGAACCGGTGC
>JARYGA010026007.1:0-27151 GCA_030545235.1 Helianthus tuberosus | reverse complement strand
CCTTTATTGAGCATACAAATACATATCTTTAAACTAAATGCTCATTTTTCGTTTTTTGTGTGAATAGCCGCTTGGTTCTTACAACTCTAGAACTTGCCACGACGATACATTCCCGGTCCTTACCAACTTAAACCCGAGTAAGTATATGATAGAGGCATTAGGACTAACCATTTTTATTTCTACACCATTATTTTTTTTTTTTTTTTTACCACCTACCCAAAATCCCCCTAGTTAACCCCTTTGAGCCTAAACCTTTTCATTTCATAACCCAAACCAAACACCCTTTCACCCACCAAAACCTTTTTATTTTTAACCCTTTGTTTTAGTAACAAGTTCGGTTTTTCGTATGACTTTAAAAAAAATGTGTTGATGATGAAGCAAAATAAATAAACAAGCAAGTTCATCAAAAATAACTTTGTTTGGAATAATGGCTTCATCAAAATAAAAAGTTAAAAAATAGAGTCTTACGAAAACCGATGCTTTTTACGCTTTTTCGCCCTTTTCTACTAACCACAACCACTAACCCAACCACCTACCTTTAACCAAAGCCTAACCCTTCACCCAAAAAGTCCTCTGGATATTTACAAAGGAATATAGTTAAAAAGGAGGATGATTGATTGCTTGGCAAGCCTATGGTAGGAGTAAGTTCCATGCCGCTCTCGAGTGATTCACTAAAATACATCTTCGGCCGAGTGTTGAGTGACCCCCCGTGAGGTATGTGAACTTGTATATAAATAGAATTTTAAAGAGGCATGTTATGCCCTAATAAGTTATTTATCTTATGAAAAGTTTTAAATAAATCATGACGAATAGGATTGTAAATAAATAAAGATAAAACTAAATAAAGAATCTTGGAAATCCCGACAATCTATGACAAGCCCAAAAACCTTCTTTTCTACCAATTCCATTTGGGAGTGTAAAGCCATATTATAAAGAGTTTTGCTTGAGGACAAACAAAGATTCAAGTGTGGGGGTATTTGATGTGTGCAACATTCAACATATAAATTACATCAATTGTGGCATAAAACTAACCCTCTTTTAGTACTAATGTTGGAAAAAGTGTGTTTTTGTCTTCCTTTTGTATTTTCAGGATTAAATGAGCTCAAATTAACAAAAGAAGCAAAAAGGCAGCTAAATCTAACATAAATACAAGAAAGGGAACAAACGTGGCATGCCCGACCTCCCCGAAAGCATCTTCCCAAGCAAAACAAGAGATCAGAAGGCTGAACACGCCCCGTGCTCAGTGAGCATGGGGGCGTGCCCAAGTGTCAGCATAAAAGACAAAGTTGTAGAAGCTTCCATCGCCCACCACGGGGCCGTGCTCAGCGGACACGGGGTCGTGGTCAACTATAAGATTCGCAGAATCTAGGCAAATCTTGATAGTACATATATGCTTCTGCACACGGGGTCGTGCCCAGCGGACACGGGGCCGTGGTAAACTATTAAAGACAAGAGCAATTAATGAAGAAAGAGAAGGATGTGGACACGGGGCCGTGCCCGAGCTTCTGTTCAGCCTATAAATAGGAGTGCTTGGCTCAAGCTCAAACCATCTCTTGGCACACCACCTCTCTCACACTTCACCCACCACCCACCACCACCATAACACCATCATCCATTGTCCATCATAGAGAGTGTGAGTCGTCTCGGGATCCAAGATTGATCGTAAGAGTTCTTGACAATCAAGGCCATGTTTGCATAAGTCTCTTACATCACTTGGTGAAGACAAAGTGTCTAGTGTAATACTTTTTATTTTTAATCTTTTAGCACTTTTTAATTGGTTATGTATTAATGACTTTAATAACTAGTTTCTTATGTTGAAGGTGATTCTTCCTTATCGTTTGTCCGTGGTGTCTTGGCATTATTTTACTGTCTATATAAAATAAAAGATTTTCACCATTCATATCTCCACGGTCTATATGGAGGTATGTTGGCTACCTGGTTGGGGGTTAAGGGAACGCTTTGGTAAGAGTCTTGCCATTGTTCAGTGTATAGATCCTGCAAAGGACCTGGGTCAAATTTAGTAGGACCTCTTTCAATACTTAACGGTATTGGATGGCGGGGGTCCAAACTCTTTGATCCCCTCATAAGTTAAGCTACTATTAAAACTTTAACCCGGCTACTTAGGACTGTATCCCTGCTGACTAAGACTACTTAGTCGAGGGTAACGTCGCCTTCAAAAGAGGGGCCTACCACATTATGCATTAATAACTTAATTAATTATCTTTCAATAATCCGACCCTTTAGGATTGTATCCTTGCTGACTCAAACTACTGGGTTGAGGGTAACGTCACCTCCAAAAGAGGGGCCTACTACAATAACTAAGATAATCTCTTAAATAGTGCAAAAGTGCGAAAATAATCAAAGGTTACACTAAACACGAGTCGGAGCCAAGTGATTCATCTTGTCTATCTGTTTTTACTTTTATTTTTATTTTTCAGCATTTTAGTTAGTTTTTATTTTTCTTAGTTTAAAACATTTTTCTAAACTTTTGATTTGATTAGACGTTGAGGATAAACCGGTACTAAAAGCTCTTGTGTCCTTGGACGACCTCGGTATCTTACCAACACTATACTACGCTCACGATGGGTGCACTTGCCCATATGTGTGTTTAGTGTTAGTAAATATTGTGTTTTATAAATTTAAAACTTGGCTAAAGGAAGTGTAAAAGGGCTTAAAATATACTTAAACCTACATATACACCTAACGCACATCACACACGGATCGCTGTTTAGATCTATGGCTGGGGGTTTGGTACGTGGAAAGTGATCAAGTTGAGGTTTTTCTCCAATTACATGCTATCGTTGTGATTTTAGGGATGTCTGAGGTGATGACACGTGTCCAGACGGTTATAACCATCCTAGTGGTGCACGATCGAATTCTTCTAGAAGATTTCTGCTGTAATCTGGTGTGACTTTTTATCCTGTGGCATCAATTAAGTAAATAATATCCAAGTCTGGATATTATTCAGCGGAAGTGCTTGACTTAGGATTTTCATCCTTTGTTTATGGAGGAAAGCGCAAGGATTTATGATATCCTTTTGGCGCACAAGTGTTGTCTGCTATCTGTCTCTTAAGCCTTCTTTGTAGGACCAGTGCGCGGTCGCGCAAGGTTAGAAGGGCTGATTGTCAAAGTTGTGGTATGGTCCCACCTTTTGGCGCACAAGTGTTGTCTGCTATCTGTCTCTTAAGCCTTCTTTGTAGGACCAGTGCGCGGTCGCGCAAGGTTAGAAGGGCTGATTGTCAAAGTTGTGGTATGGTCCCAAGTACTTATTATAAGGTTTTTGGGACCTTACCCCTTCAACACCACAATCCATTTCAGAGGTATTTGAACTCGATGATCTGCAAGGTAAAACTTCTTTTCCTAAAATCGAGTATCAAAATGATTTTATTGAGAGGGAGTATGCTGAGGAAATGAAAAAGGACACCTTACAAAAAGGTAGTTTTCCTCCTACAACAAGATTTTTATTCCATACCCTCTTGATGTGTGTTTCAAATAAGACCACTGCTTTTAGTGAAATACCATTGGAGATCCAATACCTGGGTTATGCTATTTTACATAAAGAAAATTTTAACTACTCCCAGGAGATCTTTGATGATTTGGTCAAAAATGTTGATAAAAAATCATTTTTACTGTTTCCAAGGTTCTTGAGCTTCTATTTTCAAAGGATAATGCTCATGTGCTTATCCAGGGTGAACCTTTTCAAATAAATGGCCTAACACCTGAAACATTTACAAGGCTATCAAAAGTTTCTAAAACAAAAGCAGAGGCTCCTGGGCAGAATTTAGCAGCTACCACTGCTCCTCAGGTACCTGCTGCTGAGCCCACTGCTCAAGGTGATCACAGCAGCAAAACAACTGCTGTGAAACCCACACCTAAAACCACAAAAAGACCAAAACAAAAGAAAACTCAAAAGCCCCCCAAACCCAAAACAAAGGCAACTCTAGAAGATGAGATCTCAGAGCAACTGCCAGTGATAACACAAAAGTCACCAGAAACCACTGCTGCTACTTCCTCACAGCAGTTGGTAGAAAGATCTCAACCCATGCCTCAAACTCCTCCTGCTTCTTCTCAAAAAGAACATGTTGTAAGAACAGGGACACCACAATATGATGCTCTGGAACCACTTGATTCTATCGTCCACAGCCCAATGCCCGGGGCAAAATCGCTTTCTACACCCATACTCACTACCACAATTCCCCCACAAACAAAACTTTTGTTGGATGCTCTTGATTTAAACCAGACACAAACCAGTCCTTCTCACTCACCTGTAAATGAGAATATACCCCAACAAGTGACTGGGTCTGGTGTTTCAATCATTGCTAACCCACCAACAACACCTGAGGAGGTTACACCCCTTGGGTTACATGTAACTCTTGGTGGTAGTTCAAGTGAAGCAGCTACTACTCGTGCTGAACCCACTGGTTTGCACTTGGACAGTAATTACATCCATAAAACATCCTTGAAGGCAATATCTTCGTTGGGAACCATAAAGCCAACTGGTGGATATCCAATATACACTGGTGAGCTAAGAATGGCAACCCCTTTTGACGATAGAAGACCCCAGTACCAAGACAAAGGGGCATCAATGGATGACTTTTGGGATACATTTCCCCAGTCAACCACTGTTACAACCACTGCTAGTGGGAAATCAGATGATCCCATTAAGTTGGGTGATGGTTTAATGTACCAAGAATTGACGGCTAGAGTTGAAAAACTGGATACATCTGTTGCAGAAATCAAAAACATGCTGCAATAGTTGTTGAAAGCACAAAAGGTACCACCCACTGCTGCTCCAGCTCAAACATCTGCTCCAACATCTGTTCCTACTCCAAATGAGCTGTGGAGTTTGTTTCAACCATTGCTCATCCAACAAAGAGAATATGCTGATCAGTAACATGAGATACAAGTTCAAAAGATCAGAAATATTATGGAAGCAAGGTTTAAAGACACCCAAGCAGATATCAAGGCTATCAAGGCCAATTTATTGAACACCACTGGCATTGCTCCTCCCTCTATCATCTTTGTGGACAACCCACCACCAGTTGATGCCAAAAAGGGGGAGAAAATGAAGCAGTTGAAGAAAAAGGGGTATGAAGATGGTCTTTACATTGCACCTGACAATTCAAGTATGCTTGCAGACATCCCCAAGCCAGATGGGTCTAAAAAGGTTGATGTGACCACAAATGCTATTGCTGATGCAAAAGCAAGGGTAAAAAAGGATATGGAGGCAAAGGATAAAGCTAGGTTTGAACAGGGTACTTCTGAGCCAAAGGATGAAGAAAGCCCTGAGCATAAAAGAAAGCAGCCCACTAGAAAAGTGAGGCAACCCAAATCCATACCATCCAGATCCACAAAACATACTCCCAAACCTCCTAAAAACTCCTCACATCAAACCTCCAAACCAACAACTGTTGTAATACCTGTTGTATCAACAACTGTTGGTACTTCAGTGGTTTCAGCAGTTGTTATCCCAACAACCACCACTCCAACACACACTACAACCACTGCCCCCACTTCAACCACTGCCACACCAAAAACATCCTCACCACCAAAACAGCCTCCTGCCAAAAAGCAGAAGACAGCTGATGACACATCATCAGTTGTAGTGACAATAGTGGTTGAAACACCAGTTGTTTCAACAGCTGTTAGTCAGCAAACCTCCACTTCAATCACCACCACTCAAATCACCACTTCACAACCATCCAAAACACCACCAGCCTCTCCTTAACCAAAAAGGAGAAGGATAATCTTGGAATATGAAGATTCTTCACCACCACCAGCATCTTCACAACCATTGTCACTTGTTACTATTCCAAACCCTGTTCCACTTTCTTCAGCACAAGTCTTTAACCCAAACACTACCATTGTCTCTGCAGCTGTCCAGTATCCTTTAGAGCTTGCAGCTGCCAGAGAAGAGATCAAATCTTTTTTACTCTGAAGATGACCCTGATAAAATAAGTTTGCCATCTCTTCAAGGATATCCAAGACCTAACAATATTGAAGAATACTTGAAATTGAAAGGTCAACAAGAAGAGGATATCTCCAAAAGAAACACAAAGGGTAAATCTGACAAGGAAATCCAAAGATACTATCAATTCCTGCTTACTCAAGTCAGTACTTTGGAAAGGTTTTCAAAGAATCTCTGTCAGCAATTATTAGAAAGAGATGATGAAACCTTGAGAAAAGATTATATTGAGCACATTATGGCCTTCAAAAGGTACAAAGGTGACAAAGCTCAATATAAAGAATGGACAGTGGGTGAACTCAAAGAGGAGTTAGAGAGGATTGAAAAAATGAACAAAGACAAAGTTAAATATACTCCTCCTGTTTGGGCAAATTACAAGAAAAATGTGCCTGATAAAGTGTTAAAGCTGAAAAGAATGAAAGAGGAACTTATTATTGCTGACTTTGGTTCAAGAAATCAGGTGACAAGGTGGAAAGAAGAAAAAGTGGTGGCCTCTTACTAAAAGTTGGAAGAATTAAGAAAGAAGAATCCAAGTGTTCCACAAAAGCCAGTTTACCCTGAAGTAGAGGTTTCAACAAGACCACAAAAACTGCAAGTCAGGAAAGCCACTGCTCCACCTGGTGCCATCCTTTATCAAAGAAGGAGACAAAAATAGATAGATGCAGAAGCACCAGAGGATATAGATGCTAGTGATGATATTATAAAATCAGTCATTAAGCAGATGATGTCTGAAAATGCTGAACATGCTCAAGCTTAAAGCACTGCTCAGCCACTCATCACCAGGCCACCATCACCAAACTCATCATCAATAAAGCCTATCCCAAGAAACCCACTGGATTCAAAAATACTAAAGTGGAAATCTGACAAACTGACCCACATATTGACTCTGATCAAATCCAGTGGAGAAGTGAAGAAAATATCAAGGGAACAAGCATTGGGCCTGGGTGTTGAAGATCTACAAGATCTCCTTGATCTTACACTGTGCAGGGATGAGGATGACACAGCTTCTCTAAACTTTGAATTACAATTCAAAGGGCAAGTCAGGGAACTTTTGATGAGGCAATAAAGATCCTAAATAATGAAGAGTTTTGGCATCATCTGTTCCAGGGGGAGATTGTTGGGATTGAACCCTACCAAAGGAACAGTTGATTAAAGCCAAAACTGGATCAGAGCAGTGGATCCAACATAAGTACTGCTGTATTCCAACTTTCCCCTTGAAAGTGTTTTCTAACAACTGATGGCCTGAATCCACTGCCTTTATACAACTGCTGTTCTACAAACAACTGATCAAGTATAAAGACTGATGAAGACTAAAGCCCTGATGATCAATCTACTGTTATGGGTCAAGCACTGCTGAAGAAACAAAGTACTGCTGGAGTCACAACAGTGGAAGGAGAAATCAGTAGTTTAGTCTTTCCTTTTGTAATGTATTGTAATCAGTAGTTAGCTAAACAATGCTTGTATTAGATCAATAGTTTTAGGTTGTTAGGAAGTTAGATGTCACTTTCATGGTGACGTCAGCCAAGATGCTTCAGTGGTTTGCTCGTGCCTATAAATAGAACAGTACCCTGTACTGTTCTATTAGCTCTTTCACCACTTTTCTTCCTGCACGAACAATTCATTGTGAGCTCAGGCTGAGGGGGAGTTTGTTATACATGCATGCACCTGTAATTGATGTTTGAAATAAATTCAATCATTCGGTTCAATGATAAACTTGTATGTGAAAAACATTTCTCCTGTAATTGATGTTTGAAACATTTCTCCGGTCGAGTGACAACTGAACCAGATAATTATAAGATAGGGGCAAATGTGAAAACTCTTAATGTTGTAAATTATAACAAATTTATTTTTGTACAAAAATGAATGAACTCACCAGCATTTCCTGCTGACCAAATGTTTTTAAAACGCGTTTCAGGTGATTACAGTAGATCAGAATAAGAATTGTGATACGGCACCGAAAGGCTTAAAGAAGTGGCTTATTTCATAAATCAAACTTAATCAAGAAATGTTGCTTTATATATATTCGGGTTTATCCCATATTAAAGCTACCTTTGTAAAACATGGGTTTACTCCCATCTGTTTAATAAATAAAGAAAATCCGGTGTTTCTAAACTCTGGTATTTTCCTAACTCACGGTCCTGATGAAATTTTCCGCTGCAATATTTTCAAAATAACCACCGGTACCACTTGACTGCTCGCGGCTCCCGTCCAGGGTGTGGTCGGGGGTCGTGACAGAGGTGGTATCAGAGCCACTGGTTAAAGCAATTAGGTGTTGTAATAATATCTAAGCTTAAACGAAAGAGTTAGGAAATTGTTATTTGGTAGCAATAAGGGTAGTATTTAGACTTGAACTTAAGAAAGATACTTTAGTATTAGCTTCGAGATAAGCTTGCATAAATAAAGTGTGATGGGTATTGGTATGCCGTGAGGATAATGACTAGAACGTTGCAAGTATGGTAAATAAGCAATAACACTTGGCCACTGTTATTTCTTATTTATTAGTACTACTTGGTTCTAGAATATGATCCGTCACGTGAATACTAATTTCCTTGTTCTTTGATGAAAGCCCTAATAAAAGATTCATTTTTAAATCATGAATTGAGAAAATTCTATTTATGGGAAATACAATGATAAATTACCTCTCCGGCAAGACTGGGTATGGTGTGGCAGACTCTCCAGCTTGTCTGCTTCACGAAAGGAAATTCTATTTATGGAGAGAATCGACAAAAAGGAAATCTTGTCTGCTTCACGAAAAGGAATAGAATGGCAACAATGATTCCTGAGGTGATTGCTGACTTAGGTTTAGATTTGCAAGCCAACCGGAGAAGTGACCACAAGGAGACAAGATAGACCAGCCGACAAAGTTCGTCTCTGTGATGAAAGCTGCGAGTTATGCATGGAAGTAAGACATATCATATATGGTCTCGGAGTTCATTAACACTAGAAGCATGGAACCGAAAGAAATTCCGACCGACGTTTTCCCAGAAGATCTACTTGGACTATCACTCGATCGTGAGGAGACACTCAGAATTCATCTGAGACTAGGAACAACACCGATTGTTATATCACAAAGTTAAGACTAATGTAGTAGTTGATGCTTTAAGTCATAAGTTTCATAAGAAGCCGAAACAAGTACGTGCTCTTAGATTAAATTTGCGGATAGATTTAATAGAATAATTAAAGAGTACCCAAGAAACAACAATCAAGGATGATGCTGAAGGATTATAAAGGAAAAATGAAGGAATCAGAAAAAGGAACTGATGGAATTTGGAAATTCCATAAGAAAAGTATTTGGATACCTATCTAAGGAAACATACATAATTCTTAGGAAAGCTCATAAAACTAAGTATAGGATAAAGGGTATCAATGTTTGAACAAGAATTGCAGATAGATAGGAATGAAGAAGAATATAGCAAGTTACAAATATTTAAAAACTAAACATTAGAACCCTTTAGGGTTACCTCAATGATAAAGATATCAGTATGGAAATGAGATTGATAACAATGGATATTGTTACCAAATTTCCCAAAACAAGAGACGACACAATCTGGGTGATTGTGGTTCAACTAACCAAGTCTGCTCAAATCCCTACCAATGAAAGGATATAAGACACTTAGTTAAGATTGTGTGGGAACGAAATAGTCTCATTACATAGAATCCCGTTATCTATTGTATCAAACCAAGATAGTAATTTCACTTTTGAGAAAATTTTAACCCGACTTATTTTAAGCAGTGTGAAGGAACACTACAAACATAAGAAGACATGTTAAGTACATGTGAAATAAATATTGATGAAAGTAGGACTATCATTTATCACTCATAATATTTTTCAATAATTGGCCTACAAGTATTAGTGTTACCCGTTTGAAGCACTTTATGGATGAAGGTACCATCCAGTATGTTGGGCAGAAATTTGAGAAAAGCAACTATCAGGTCATAAGATGGGCAAACTATTAGAATTTCAAAACCGAATAAGAATGATACTAGAAGTCTCTCAGTGAAAAGGGAATAGTCCGATGCGGCAAGAAAGAAAAGTTAAAGTCTAAAATTTGTTGAACCATTTGGAATCATTAAACAAATTGGACCAGTAGCTTATCAGTTAAAATTGCCACAGGAAATGGCAGGTATACATGATTTATTTCATGTATAAAACTTAAGGAAATGCTCAGCTAATAAATCTTTAAATCATACCTCTTCAAGATATAGAGGTAAATGAATTGAAAGACCTTACAAGTCAAATATAAGAATCTCAAAGCAAAGAGAATGGTTCTGGTCAAAGTAAGGTGGAATTCAAAGCAAGGACCAGATTATACTTGGGAACTAGAGTCAGAGATGAAAATAAAATATCCATAATTATTCTAGTAAATCTCGAGGATGAGATTTTAAACAAGGTGGGGAGGATGTAACGACTCGCACCAAAATGTCCTAAAACGCTCCGTAAGTGAAAACTCGAACCCATAAAACCTTACTTTTCATAAAAATCCAAGAAAAACAAATTTTGTCACTCGGTCGCGGGGCGCGACAGATTAAGCAAAGGTCATCGCGGGGCGCGACAGACCTAGGGTTTCCGGATAAGCTTGAGGGACACGTGTCGTCCACGTGTCAAGACCACACCATGACTCTGCAACCTTCACTTCGACCTAGACTCCCTCGCGTGCTGCGAAGGAGAAGCTGATATGCTTCGCGGGCCGCGAATCGCCCCAATATCAACCTATAAATGGCAGCCGATGGTTTCATTTCAATTCGTTCTATTCTTTTCTCTCTCTATAAACGTATAATGCTATAATACTCCGGTATTATACCCCCTAAACCCGAAGCTTTGCCCGTTATTAGGGTAATAATTCTAATCACTGGTACGATATTTTATCCGATCGATTGAAACCAATCCAATGGATGTTTAAGTACTGCCTGTATACGCCTATACTTTGTCATTCGTTGTGGGTTATGATTTCGTGATTATCGTTAAAGTTGAATTAGGTTAATACGCTAATGCGAGTTCCATTGTATCTAGAAATTAGAACTCATAACCAGGGAGCTGTTAAACTAAAATGCTTAGCGAGTAAGTAAACTTAGTAGTTAAGTAACCTTAATGGTTAAGTAAACTTAGTAGTTAAGTAAACTTAATAATTAAGTAAAACTTAGCAGTTAAGAAACCTTAATAGATAAGTAAAACTTAACAGTTAAAGTAAGATTAATTAAGCTAAGTAAGATTAATTAATCAGTTAACTAAGATTAATTAAGCTAAGTAAGATTAATTAATCAGTTAAGTAAGATTAATTAAGGTAAGTAAGATTAATTAATCAGCTAAGTAAGATTAATTAAGCTAAGTAAGATTAATTAATCAGCTAAGTGAGATTAATTAACTAAGTAAATTAAACACCTAAATAGATATACATGAAAATAGATATATATAAGGAAGGTGCAAGGAAGGTGTAAGAGGATATATATATGGGTACGAAGCTTTCTAGAAAATGTATAGGTAACTTTCTAGAAAAGTATATGTAATTTCCTAGAAAGTATATAGGAAACTTCCTGGAAATTGCATATTTCCTACCTATAAATAGGAGCATAGGATTTCATTCTTCCTTGCTTATTTCTTTACTTCTTCTCTCTATACGTTGGTGTTCTAACCAATAATCACCGATGCGATATTCTGTCCGATCGATTCGGGAACCAACTAACGAATGCCAAAGTGTTGTCTAAATAAGACTATACTTTGTGAATTTCGTTAAGGTTCTGATCTCGTGACCATCGTTAGGTTTGATGTGGTTTTACACTAATACGTATTCCACTCTGTTTAACTATATGTTTAACTATCAGAAAACTCCATAAACCTACTATCAAACAAGATGTATAATCAGCAGAAGACTTAGAATCAAGATGCTTGTTTAATCAAGACTATATGCTAACAAGGTGAGTTATTCTCTTTTTTCCAAATTGTTTGCAAAACCCTAAATATTTTCTAGTTATACTTTGCAGTGATTAAGTCTTTTCTAATCTTTAAGTACTGGCAGTAAGTGGGGGTATGTGCACATTACTACTAATGATTTATCACTTTAGGTGGGCGAGCCTAATTAGTGATACGTCCACAGTCATAGATCCGGTCGAGTGACAACTGAACCAGATAATTATAAGATAGGGGCAAATGTGAAAACTCTTAATGTTGTAAATTATAACAAATTTATTTTTGTACAAAAATGAATGAACTCACCAGTATTTCCTGCTGACCAAATGTTTTTAAAACGCGTTTCAAGTGATTACAGTAGATCAGAATAAGAATTGTGATACGGCACCGGAAGGCTTAAAGAAGTGGCTTATTTCATAAATCAAACTAAATCAAGAAATGTTGTTTTATATATATTCGGGTTTATCCCATATTAAAGCTACCTTTGTAAAACATGGGTTTATTCCCATCTGTTTAATAAATAAAGAAAATCCGGTGTTTCTAAACTCTGGTATTTTCCTAACTCATGGTCCTGATGAAATTTTCCGCTGCAATATTTTCAAAATAACCACCGGTACCACTTGACTGCTCGCGGCTCCCGTCCAGGGTGTGGTCGGGGGTCGTGACAGTTTGTGCATTTGCTTCCCTATTAGGTCTGACTGATGCTCTCTGTAGTTGTAATTTCTTCATCCTCTTTCTTCTCTCATGTCCTCCCCTATTAAACCATCCCCTATTTTTTAGAAGGGAACAGTTCCTTAGACTGTGCCTTAAAAATAAATATCCCTTCCTCAGTATCGGCTGAGTATCCTGAGGGGTTTGGCTAAGATGAGGTTCCTTCATCTTTTGGGGAACTAGCTAACTGACGATAAGCGTCTGATGTATCTTGCTCACTCATACTGTAAACTAACAAATTGTCAAATAATACAAAACAATACTATACTTATTTACACATAATCACATAAATTATTTCCTAACACATAATTTAAGTGTCAGCAGAACACTTCATTGGATTAAACCAGTGGCTGTAGCTCTGATACCACCTCCTGTTACAGCCCCCGACCCCTGCCCCGGGAGGCGGGCGGCCGCGGACATACAGAGCTGGTGGTATCGGTGTTTATTTAATTTGACAGCGGAATACATTAGGACCGTAGTTAGGAAATATTTTTTCATTAGAGTTAAACACCAAACTTTTTATAGTAATAATTGGGATAAAACCCAAGTTCATTTGACAATACATTTGTAGGGATAAACCCTAATTATTGAAAACAAAACTCCTTTTTATTTAGGTAACTTTTATAGCCACTTTTCCAAGCCTTCAGTGCACTACAACTGGCTTCTATTGGCTTTCACATTTTGTTACCTGAAACGGGTTTAAGAAAGGTTTTTATTAGAAAGAAATACTGGCTAGTGCATCCCAGTTTAATCAAAACAGTTTTACAACTTTACAGTATTGAGGGCATCCGTAATTACATTTGTTTATATCTACTCAATTACTCATTCAGTACTGTCAACACCTAACTTGTGGGTCATATTACTCATTGGCTAACTCTTTGTCCAATGGTAACGTCTTTCAAGTAATGTATACAAAACCCAACATACCGGCAGTAATTATAGAATCACAAATACTCAATTACCGTTAAGTGTAATTTAAAACATTTGAGGTTTTGGTAAAACATTTTGACTCACAGGAGTATATTTAAAAAGGTGACAAAAAGAGAATGTACTCACATTGTTTACTTAGGTAAAACTAAAGCTTCCTGGTGTATCTCCTGGTTATTATCTATTAAAATTAAACAAAGCACACGTGTTAGTAAAATAACACAAATTATATTAACCGTACAAATTGAGACAGAACTCCAGGTCAGGCAGAGCCTTGACATGCATTACGGATTCCTAGATCAATCGGGTGTAACACGAGACAGAACTCCAACGACTGAGTCAGGCAGAGCCTTGACATGCGTTAAGGAGCCCTAGATCGATCGTGTAGGGTAACAAATAGGGTTATAATACTTACAACGAGGCAGAGCTTCGCTTTATAGGGGTATAATATCCGAGTATTTATACTAACAGAAATTTTGAGATAATATCAGAATTTGAACGAGAATCAAATGAGCCTCGAACTCCTGCCCGCGAGGGCCTCCTCTTGTTCTTTCGCGGCCTGCGACAAAGGTAGACTAGGGTCTAGCCTTATCGAGTCAATGGTGTAGGCTTGCAACGTAACCGGACACGTGGCGCAATGCCGTGTCCAACAATCCAAGCCAGTCGCGGACCGCGACATATGTAGCTAAGGGGGTCGCGCCCCGCGAGCGACTCCCAGATTTTGTTTTCTTTGATTTTTATAAATATTAAGGTATTTCGGGCTCGTTTCTCGTATACGGGGTATATAAGGAACGTTTAGGGTCATGTTAAGGGTTCTAGGATGGTTGTTATAATACCTTGAGTAGAGATGATGTATTATATGTCAATTCTTCAAACATGCGTCAATTCCACTTTGATTTTCGTTTTAATTGGATGATTTATGAAGATAACAAGAACTAGGGCTTGGTCTTTATCCCTCCCTTTCTCTATACGTTATACACACATGTATGTGTGTTGTTTTATTTATTTTCTCTATTTTGAAACATATGTTTTCCTTTTTATCCATTTTCGTCCCTACAATTTGGTTTTTACTATAAAAGACCCATAACCCACTCTTTTATTATTCATCTATACACATATACTAGTTAACATGGATGTTATTAATCCTCATATTATATAAATTATCTATTTTTTATTTGAGGTGTTACATTATATAACATTATGTGTATTCTAATTTAATGTATGACCTCTTAATCTAAACATCTATGTATAACTCACTAAGATCATTTTCATTGTTGGTGAGGTGTAAGCAAATTGTGGTTGATCTAGAAGGGGGGGGGGGTTTCTGACATGACAAGGAGAAAGGGTGAGTAAAATACTTGGAAATAGGTAGGATGAGGACTAAGAATGTACAAGGAGAAGAAAAATGGACTAATGCTATGTTCCCGAGTTTACTTATGGAAGGAAAGGAAGTGAAAAGAAAGAAGAAAATGTTTGTGTTCCCAAGTTTCATTAAATGAAGGAAGGGAAAGAAGTGGAAGGCAGTGAAAGGAAAATTTAGCCTTATAACTTTCCTTCCAAAATGGAAGGAAAGGAAAACAATTAAAAGATTTTACCATTTACCAATTTTACCCTATCATTTAACCTAATATAAAACCCCAAAAATGTATAAATGTAAAAATGGATACCTTTCTTTTCTCTTCCTTTCAACCCTTTCAACTTAGGAACACATAAAATCAATACTTTCTTTTCCTTTCCTTCGAACTTAGGAACACAAAATGAAATTATATATTTTTACTTTCCCTAACTTTCTTTTCTCTTCTAAATTTCTTTTCTTTTCTTTTCTTTTCTTTAGTTAACTCGGGAACACATGGATGCCCGTGGAATTAGGCAAGCCGATGTAGAGGGGCAAGAGATGTCCGTATGGAGCTAGTGATGGAGATGGTTAATCATTGGCGTGGTTTACAATTTTGAAAATTCAAAATGGTCTTCTTTACAGTTTTTTCACTAATGATAAAAAATTTATATTAAATATAGAGTAACATAAATTTTTTGTATTTGTAAGTTGTAATTAATCATATAAGTTTTGTTTGTCAAGATAGTTTTGTTTACTATGCAAAGACGTACGTTAAAGACTAAGAATGTGAGAGGAGAGGATAAAGTGAGGGATGTCCGTGGAATTTCTTATAGGTAAGTCAATGTGGACCGTGGAGGGGCAAGGGGTGTCCAGATGAAGCTGGTGATGAAAACGTTAATCACTGGTGTGTTTTACAAATTTGGAAATTCATAATGATCTTCGTTACCGTCTTTTTTTCACTAGGCGATCAAAAATTTATATCAAATATAGGGTAAAATAATTTATTTTTGTATTTATAACTAACTATATCAGTTTTGTTTAATGGGATAGTACCCTATACTCATTAGGGCCGACATAACTGGTCAGACACAACATGATAAAACATGATGACTTAAGATGCTAGACACGAACTCGACACGATAACTTACTGTGTCATTTTTCCAAACACGAACACGACATGTTTGGAAACATGTCAACACGAAGGAGAGTGTTTTGGGAACTTGGAACAATATTGCTAGAATGGGAAATGAGCTCGTAAAATACAATCTGGCTGTGGAAAACACGATAAAGTAGACGTCGAGGATGGTAGAAATGTAAGATTCTGGTTAGATTAGTGGATTTGAGAGGGTACGCTAAAAAAATTGTTTCCGGAGCTGTTCGGTTTGGAAAGAAATAAAAGAGCAACTATTTTCGGGAACTTGGAACAATATTATTAGAATGGGAAACGAGCTCAAAAAATACAATCTGGTTGTGGAAAAGATGATAAAAGGAGACATCGGGGGATGGGGAAATATAAGATTTTGGTTAGATTGGTGGATTGGAGAGGGTCCGCTAAAAAATTGTTTCCGGAGCTGTTCGGTTTGGAAAGAAATAAAAGAGCAACTATAGAAGATCGTATGGCAGGTATGGAATGGAGGAGCAATCCAAGCACAAGCTTTCAAAGGGATTAGCTACGGCAGTTAATGAACATTATTCAGCTTACCAGGTTGGAAAATTGGCCAGACAAGTGGATTTGGGTAGCAGCTAATGATGGTGTATTCTCTGTGGCATCATTTCGAGCGATTCTAAACAGATATGCCGTTCCGTTTTATCCAATCGAGTGGGCTAAGTGGGTACCAAAAAAAGTAAGCATATTTGGTTGGCGCGCAATGTAGGACCGTTTCCCAACTATGAACGGTTAAAAAAAGGGGAATGCTGTCAGGTACTCCGATATGCAAACTTTGTAACGAACAAGAAGAAGACGCTGATCATCTTTTTACAAGGTGTTATGTGGCTTCGGTAATGTGGCAAAAGATTAGTTCATGGTGTAGTTTACACCAGATTCATGTGCTAAATATAAAGGACATGCTGAATTTCCATAATAACGAGACGATCGACAAGCCGAGGAAATTATACAAAATCTCTTTTTGGCGACTTGTTGGAAGATATGGAAAACACGAAATGAATACATTTCGGTGGGAAACGAGTGAACATAGACGCAATCTTCGGGGATGTATAAGCAGTCTCTTTCATGTGGATAAAGTGTAGGGCAAAACAAACAAATATGGGTGATGTTCGAAATCGAGAGTTAACTAACCATTCTACTGTTTGAAATTGCCGTTTCTTTTCTATGTTTGTAATCTCAGTTTTTTTAGGTGATGATGTAATAGGTGGTTGACTTAATAGCTTACTAACCATTGTATTCTTTGAAAAATTTGGTGATGACTAAAGTTTTGTTGTTTGCCGTTCAAAAAAAGAAAAAAAAGAAACCTATTTAAGGACATGATAAATATCATATTTTAGGAACCTGTTTAGTGAAATAAAAATGCCAAAAGTTCATAAAAGTCTTAACGAATACATAATCCTTAAGATAATAATCAACACGAAACAACTTGCTAAGAAACCTATTTAGGGACATGATATATATCATATAGTTAGGAACCTGTTTAGTGAAATAAAAATTGCAGAAGTTCATAAAAGTCTTAACGAATACATAATCCTTAAGATAATAATTATTAACATATTAAACCTTAGCAAATTTAAAACAAATATCCAGAAAAGTCAAATCAAAACATCCACTAGATAAAATAAATAGGTCACATACAAGTCGCTAACGATTTAACATGTCTTTAACTATTAAGACACAAATTTTATCGTGCCATAAATGTGTTGACCTGTTTAAGATACAAAACTTATTAAGGCCAAACATGAAACCTGTTAAGATTGTATCGTTTTGCATTAATATATCTGTGTTTGAAATTGTCAGCCCAATAACCAAGCTTGAATTTTTAAAATCAAAGAGAATGAAAAGAAATGAAATAATCTATTCATGTGCTAAAATATTTTTAAAAATAATATTATATGTTAAGAGACCTTAAGCGGGCATGGATCTCGGTAAAAAAGGAAGCTCCGGTGAACTTCTTGACCGATCCATTAGAAGGGAGATCTACCTTACTGCGCGCTGACATTCTTGTTTTTTGATGGGAAGGAGGGAAACACGCGTGTATCGATTTGATAGGTGTGTCCCCCCTCGTTGGGCTAAGTGACCACGGGTTTGTGGTGGGCCAGACGATAACCAAGGCAGGGGCGGGCAAAGTAGCTAAGCACGAAAAAGCTTGCATCGAGAGCCAACACGTGTTCGTCCAGTTCGCTTTCGATACCTTTGGCGCTCTCGCCCCAGACGCGGTGCGGTTCCTCAAGCGGGTTCAGCAGGTGGTAAGCAGTAACACCACGCATGTTAAGGGGCAAAATTTTGTGTTTAGCATGGTGGGGTTTACTATTCAGAAGGGGGTAATGACGCAACTTGTTGCCCGTATACCTGCCACTAGTCTGTAATCGTCTCTGTTTCCTTCGAAATTAAGGCAATGAAGGAATGCTCATTCAGAAAATATGATAAAAATATACGAAAATTGGTCATTAGAATAGACAAGGTGTACGTGGAAAAAATTGTTGCCTAAAGTGATTTTACCTTTGATTGGGGCCCTTGTAGATTATGTCCCCTTTTGGTGTTTAATGTATCATTTCACAAGAATTAGTAATCAATTACGCGTGATAAAATTCTTATTTTCACATTCAACTACTACAACTTATGCTATGCTATAAGCATCCACAATAATTTAATACTAGCTAACATCAACATATTAACTATATAACTAATTTTATTGATTTATATATTAATATTATAATTGAACACCCTACTCGAGCTTTTATAGTTACACACAATAATAGTTGACGCGAATGATTCTTGTAACCTCTTCTTTCTGTCTTTTCGGCTTTTAGCCTCCCTTTTGTCACATGCCACCAGTCAACGCCTTTACGTCAAACCACATTCATGTCCTCACCAACGACCTTAACCTTTCACCTACTCTCGATACGTCTGCCTTTTTTGTCTTCGGTATTCTTGTCACGATCTTTTATTCTTTTTGGCTCAAGCCACCTAGCATCTAGCTAATAACCTAACCTGTTTGTGCCCATGTATATATTTCAAGTATATATACCCTTACAAATCAATTGTACCGTCGTTCAAATATATATATCTGGTTTGTATATTTTCGGACGGGAGTTGGGCCTAACTCGGCTTGTGTACATCCCTAATTATCATGACTAAGTTTTCTGAAGAATGTTTGTTGTTATTATAGGATTTGATAGTTGTCTTTCTCATTAAGATGTTTTTCTTTATACCAAGATATGCAATATGCAATTGTTTGGGTTGCCTTCATAAAAATATTCCGTTTTGCAAAAGGCAAAAGAAAACCATATTTATTTATGGGTACCAAATAAAAAGAAGAATGTACAGTGGGGTCCTTGAGGAAGAATCATCGACCAAAGGAATCTGTGTGACATAATTCATTGGTGAATGGTAGGCTCTATTTAAATAATTACAATTTGGTCCCCCATAATTGCATGGCTCCCACGAGACCCCTCATAGCTTTTGCACTTCAAAATTGATTCCCATTTCACCTTTTGCGTCGTGTATGACTCATATGCTTGTATGGATATTGTTCCACCTGATTGGATTTTGGATAATGTTTTTGTTGGTTACACACAAATCAAAACAAAATAACTAACACAATGTTAGGTTTGATAAGTTAGATATGAATTCATGTTTGATCAGAAATGAAGAAGACTGGGATTAAAATGAGTTAAATTTCATTAGTCCCCACTCAGCAAGGTTGAGAACAATAATAATCGAAACAAGTAACAAAAGGCTAAAGACACAAAACGGAAATAGGAAGCTCGAAGTCGGAAGCTAGAAGCTCCCAGTAGGAAGCTGACACACCAATAGCTGGTGACCAGTAGCTAAAATCACTGTACACATCGGGACTTGAACTCGACGGGTCAAGAGCGATTGGACTTTTCCCAAAAGCACATAAAGGTGTCATTGAGACACACAAACCTGACATTACCAAAAGAGCCAAGGCTCACCCTCCAAGCAACATCAACCAAGGATAAGTACTATCATGACGGGAAGGTATGAGCTGTTATAGGCTTCCTTGGGCAGAACATTCTGCCTATAAAAAGGGAGTCTTTCCCAGCTCCAAGTAATTACTCTCACTCTCAATAATTATCCTTTACCATTTCGCTTAAACTCTTAGAGATCTATCAACTGATTCTTACGCCGGAGTCCATCTCTCGCGTTAAGACTAACAATGTTCTTTGTCAGCATATTACAATCAAGAAGCTACCTTTTGGAGTTGATCCCCCTTCAATACTCTTGTTGATTTAACACTATTTGTGATATATATTTGTTCATAGAAGTGGCGACGATGTAAAAATCATCTCAGTTCAAAGAAGCAACTCCCATTATTGGATAGGAATAGCAGACGAAGTGGTTTCATATGCAACAAACATTACTACTTTTTAGGCCTTTTTTCATATAAAATAACAAAATAATAAAATATCACACGATCAAATTATCAAAAATAAAGATTAGTTAGTCATACTTTTTTTTCTTCGTTTTTTCATTATTTAAATAATAATAAGAATACAAGTTTACTATTTTATGTTTATATCATATTGTTTTATCTTATATTAAAGTTTTACTTTGAATTTCCTAAACACAAACCTATTTATCATATAAGAACTCGAATCTAATAAGAAAATCTAAAACATCTAGGACAAATATTCGAGTGTGTCATTAGTTTTCCAAGTTTTTGCTAGTTTGGGACGGGTTATGTATTTGTTACGGCCTATCCAACACCTGATTCAGTTACCCATATTAAAATCGATTATATTAATATATTGTATCATCATTAGAAACTAATAAACAACATCACGAAGTTAAAAACTTAGAAGTATTAAAATATGAAATTACTAGAAAGTAATCATATTTGATATTTCAAGTTGGTTTTTGAAGTGAGTTTAGGGAAATGAGCATCTCAATGGGTCATTGTTATAATCACATAAGACCATATATAGATGGATATACGAGATGCTTTGAACTCAATATACAATGAGCAACGGGTTCCAACTTCCAAATGTTTATACATGAGACACAATTTTGTAATTCGGTATGAGAATGAAATTATAAATACCTGTCTCATACCTTGCCATTACCCTCCCTAATTCATCCCATTCTTCCAAACTTTGAACTAGAAATAACACCATCACCATCCTACACTGCAACACACCACCGTGACCATCATCACCGTCTTACTTTCTTTGTGACGACACCTCTTATATAGCTACATTTTTCCGCATGAAACACACACATGAATGAAAACAAATAAAAATTTTGATCTAAAAGTTGTTTTGAAATAGGTTTAGAAATCATATGCTTATGTATTTGTTGAAATCATATGAAATTATACATGCTAACATCTAATTTTCATATCTTTGCTTAAATCGATGTTTATAAACAATAAGAGGAATATTGGACAAAGGGGCTTTCAATACTACAATAATAACATGTATTTGACTTTTCAAATTGGACATCAAAATGTACAAAGAATTGAA
Source organism: Helianthus tuberosus (assembly GCA_030545235.1). Taxonomy (NCBI): domain Eukaryota; kingdom Viridiplantae; phylum Streptophyta; class Magnoliopsida; order Asterales; family Asteraceae; genus Helianthus; species Helianthus tuberosus. The sequence goes on along the minus strand of JARYGA010026007.1, from coordinate 5,653 downwards.
TGAATGTTAAGGAATCAAGCAATAGTAGTACCATGGTCACATGTGTGGGTATTTAAATTATCAAGTGAAGCTTCAATACCTTAAAATCAACTATGAGCCTACACGTCATTAGATATATCAGATACATAAAAGTAAAGATAAATGAACGTATTTAGTTTTAGCTTTAAAATCACCTAAAAATATCAACATTTGGTTGCAAAAGTCAATAGGTGCTCCTAGTCGAAGTTGAGAGTATTCGAGAAGTACTCGGCCTAGACGGAACGTACTCGGGTCTCAGCGGCCTACCTTATAGCGAGTACTCGGCCTCCGAGAGCTTGTTTTACAACAATATTTTCTATAAAGCTAATAGTATGGTTATGCAAATTTGGGGTTGGGCCACATGCCCTATGGTGTGAACTCAACAAATTAATACATGGCTTTGATGATGGTCTTGGTTCTTGCTCTAGACATTGTAACAAGGCAGGTTCACGTAGTAACATTGTTAATCTCAAAGTCCCTCTCATTTCAAGTAGGGGTGAGCAAATTAATCACCATAACCGATAGTCGAACCATAACCGATGTAACCGGACCGATTTTAATCAATAGCCGACATAACCGATGGTTATGGTTATGAAATTTGTTTAACTCCATGTAATAGATTTACGTTTTTTTACTAACCATGCAAAGGTTTTTTTTTACTAAGATAAAAGTATGTTTGTAACAAAATGATCTTGATGCAGGTGCCATTTATTTTGATAAAGAATTGTACTTTTAATCAAAGGCTTAAGTCTTTTGTTGTTGTTCAGAAATATCTTATTAAAAGGAATCCCACATTGGTAGTTTAGCAAAAAGTGTAGTCTTGTTATCTTATAAAAGAAACAAAAACTAAGTCCAACTTGGTTGGTTCCATTTTTTATTTTGTACACCTATTGGTAGGGGTGAAAACGAGCCGAGTGGCTCGCGAGCTACTCAAGATCTGCTTGAGAAAACTTGAAACGAGCCGAGTCTTATTGAGCCCGAGCCGAGCTTGAGCCTAAAATAAAACTCGTTTAGTTATCGAGCCCGAGCTTGGGCTTGGCATGTGAAGCTCTTCAGGCTTGTTGAGCCTTAGTGTAATATTAGTTTTTCTTAATATTAGTTATTTCACGATCCAGTGCTGAAGCAGAATATCGGGGGGTTGCGAATGTGGTTGCAGAAATTTGTTGGCTTCGCAATCTTTTGCTTGAATTACACCGGCCTCTAACAACTTCTAGTCTGGCTTATTGTGATAATATTAGTGCCATCTATTTATCCGGGAACCCGGTTCAGCATCAACGCACTAAACACATCGAGCTGGATATTCATTTTGTTCGTGACCTAGTTCAACGAGGCACTGTACGGATTCTGCATATCCCCACACGTTTTCAGGTCGCGGACATCTTCACGAAAGGCTTACCTAAAGTGTTATTTGACGATTTTCGATCCAGTCTCAGCATTCGGCCACCTCTCGCTTCGACTGCGGGGGTGTAATAGACAATTGTATATAATAGGAAAATATCTCTTATCATTGTGATGTATATCTCTCCCCAATAGGAGGAGATTTGGTTGTACCCTATATATTGTTTATTATGTTTAATGAGAAGGCAAGCTTTGAATCTTACACAAACTAATGATTTTTTTCTTATCATGTCATCTTTTTCGGTTGTCATATTTCACAAACCAAACATTAGAATTTTAGAGCTGAGTAAGGGACTACAATATAAAAATGATATCATAGTAAAAATACATGATCATCATAAAACATATAATAAAATTAAGATAACATTTGGGAAATGAAAAACACACACATTAAATCACACATTCATCATATATTAAGTCAAAAACAAAATTTAAAAAGAAAGTTTACCTAAAAAATCGCCTCATTTAGTGCTTTGCTGCTTGAAATCGAGATGAAGTGGTCGATGGTGGAAGGCATGAGAGTAATCGTTATTGGAGGGCAGGTGTCATATTGTGAATGAGATGAAATGGGGATAAAAATGGTAACTGAAATGGAGGGATCAATGATTTGGTTGTCTGGTCGATTTGGTTGAAATGGTAATGAAGGAGTTGGTCGATGCATGGATTTTGGTGTCTAATTCATGAATTTGGATTGTGAACGACTAAACCCTAAGTTGAGTTAATTACCTATGATATAAAAAAACGGAAAATTTGATCCCTAAAAGACTTAAACTTATGACCATGTAACTGATCAATAACCAAGGGTTCACCTCCAGGATAAACCTTGAATTGTGTATAAGAAGTCACTTTAAAGATACTTTGGGGTCACTAATATATCGTTTAGATACGTTTTGCTAAAAAAACAAAATCATTGGGGTCATCTGACTCAACATCTTGTGTGTGGGTCGCCCTGCGAAGATGCCCAATTTGATGGCTACCAATAAACCATGGAATATCTATTAGAACTTAATAGTCCATATACGTGGAATCATTTACAATGACTAATTAAGGGAAAAGAGGCTTAGATGTGGTCATTTAAGCAACTATATATATAGATTTGATGGCAGTGTAAAAATGATGATTACTTTTAGAGTATCTCTAATGTATCATCTTTCAAACTTGTCAGGTCAACTGCTACATCAGATTTTTAGACCGCTCTTTTTCTCTTCAATGCTACATCTCTTTTCAACTATCATTTGAAAAAAAAAATTATTGTATTTATATGTATGTGTGGCACACCCCGATATTTCCACATAATTCCGGTGGGGAGTATCGTGACGTAGTTGATATCATCATAGTCAATTAACACATTTATAACACAGTAGAAGGCTTGGTAGATTATTTACTATTACAATCCATAGTGTCCGAGAGTTCGAAATAAAAGAATATACAGACTGATTGTAATAGAGATCCACAGGCGGATCATGAAAATAAATAAAAAAAACTGAGATAAACTGACTTCAGGCATCTAAGGATTTGCAAGACTCTCTTAATTGACACCAAGTAGCTCCAGCCTAATTTCGAGAGGTACCTGTCACTTAGTCTTTGGAAAATACGTCAGTTTTCACTAGTAAATACAATTAACTGACTCTTTTGAAAATCATTTAAGAAAATTGATTTAGGCGCACAAGGCACAAATCATTTATAACTTGGGATAATTCTTATTAAAATCTTGTATACAGATTTACATGTTTGTCATACAATTGGGGCTGGTTTGAAAGCCGGTCATGATTAACCGACTCACCACTTATAAAATCCACAAAGGAGTTATCCCCAACATGTTGGTTATTTAATATTTAGCATTTGCATCTGTCAGGTGTATGCCTACACCCCGTGCATAGGTCGTGGCCATTAATAACTTTAACGAGCCGAGGATATCCAGGACACGGTCGTTAACCCCCAATGTTTATGTTGGGCAATCTTAGGATACACCGAAGGTGTTTCTCGTGATCAAATTGATTTCGAGAATAGATAAGTATGTCGTCTATGAAGACGATAACAAACTTATCTAGGTATGGTTTGCAGACTCGATTCATGAGGTCCATTAATGCTGCAGGTACGTTAGTGAGCCCGAAAGGCATCACTAAGAACTCATAGTGGCCATACCTTGTTCTAAACGCGGTTTTTGGTACATCTTCAGATCTAACCTTGAGTTGGTGATACCCTGATCTTAAATCAATCTTCGAGAAGAAGCTTTCCCCTTGGAGTTGATCAAACAAGTCATCGATCATGGGCAATGGATAACGGTTCTTGATTGTTACCTTGTTTAGCTCGCGGTAATCAATGCACAGACGCATTGAACCATCCTTCTTCTTTACAAACAGTATGGGTGCTCCCCAAGGCGACGAGCTGGGTTGTATAAAACCCTTTTCCAATAAGTCATCCAATTGGGTTCTTAGTTCTTTCATTTCTGTAGGTGCTAGACGGTATGGAGCTCGTGCAATCGGTGCTGCTCCTGGTAGAATGTCTATCCTGAATTCGACTTGCCTCTCAGGAGGTAATCCAGGTAGTTCATCAGGAAAGACATCAAGGCATTCAGAGGTGATTGGAATGTCCTCAATCTTGGTTTTCAGATCATCTACTGTCACTTGTGCCATGTAGATGACACATCCGTTCTTCAGACACTTGGATGCCTTAAGTATTGATACATTGTTGGGCAACCCGTAACGCGTATCTCCATGAATGGTGATCAACTCACCAGATGAGGTTTTTATGTTAACTAGTTTCTTATCGCAGGCAATTTGGGCTTGGTTACGTGACAACCAATCCATGCCTAAAACTACATCAAACCCTGCCAATTTCATTGGCAATAGAGATAGCGGGATAGAATGATTCTTAATGGATATAAAGCATCCATCAAGAAGAGTTGAAGTGGTTTCTAAGGTACCATCTGCGAGTTCAACCTCATATTTAATGTCTAGAGTTTTAATAGGCAGATTCAGCAACTTACTAAACTTATGGTCTACAAATGACTTATCAGCACCTGAATCAAATAAAACTCTAGCATAAATATCATTAATGAGGAAGGTACCCGTTATAACTTTATCATCATTCACCACCTCTCTGGCGTTCATCTGAAACACCCTAGCATTGGTTTGCTTCGCCTCATCAGGCTTTTTGGTGTTCTTTGGGCAGTTCGTTTTGATGTGCCCCTTTTCATTACAACCATAGCATGTTGCATTCTTCAAGTTTCGGCACTCTAAAGTTTTGTGCCCTTTCTTCTTACAAATTCCACAAGGCTTTGCTTATGGATCCATATTGCATTTCCCGAAATGCCTTTTGTCACAATTCTTACACCTGGGTTTGTCACTAGACTAACCCTTCTTGAAACCAGAGTTTCCCTTCTTCTTCTTATTTGTCTGCTGGGACTGATTGTCCTCTCTCTTCCTCTTTCCTTCCTCGGTGGTTTTCTTTGACTTACTCCTTATAACATACAGAGTAAGTGACAGTGATAGATCTACAACTGATCTATAAGAAGTAGGCTTAGAAGCCTTGACATTCCCCTTGATTTCAGGGGCTAAACCACCAATGAAGCGCGCTATGTGCTTAGGCTCTGGAGTAACCAGATATGGAAGGAGTCGGGACATGGAGTTAAAATTGGTAACATACAATCTAGATCTTTCATAACCAGAGTGAGAAAATCAGTTTCCACCATTTCCACTTCATGTTGTGGACAGTATGTATCTTTGACGAGTTCAACGAACTTATCCCAAGGAAGGTTATACAGTGGGACTTTCCCTGTAGATTGCACTAAGGCTTTCCACCATGTCAGGGCTTCGCCTTTGAAGGACTGAGATACACACTTTACAATGTCCTCTTTGGCACACTCACTGGTATCTACAACGGTTTCCATCTCGTCTAACCACTTCATGCAATCAATAGCTCCCTTTTCTCCATTGAAATATCTTGGTTTACAAGAGCCGAAATATTTGTAAGTACAACCCTTATTGTACCGAGGAGTCTGATCAAAGACTACCTGCTTCTGAGATTCACTCTTCTGATTGGATGAATGTTGAGATTCATCCTTTTTCAACGTATGCTATTTCGATAGGGACTTTGAATGAGTTTTAGATCGAACATTACTCAGTTCTTTAAACATATTGTTCACAGCTTGAGTAACTGCCGTGTTTATCATGGCTTGAAGTTCGGCGCCAGTATCATGCAGCCTCGTATCATTATTGTTTCCTTCAATTGGGTG
>JARYGA010026006.1:0-17657 GCA_030545235.1 Helianthus tuberosus | reverse complement strand
GGTTCGTTAAAGTGCTGAATTGCGCAGTTTCACTAAGTATAAAGCACCTTTTGTGACAGTTTCAATTCCCGACACTTTGTAAGTTATTTTGGAAAATAAAACATAAATTTTGCATGATATTATTGTGTTAAATAGCTGATTATAACTGAATTATGCTGATTTCCTGCAGAATTCTGCAGTTTATGTGAGGTTTAGGCACTTTCCGGCACTTAAACTATCACTAGGAAGGCAGTTTTATGATCCTTACTTTCCTACACATTATACTAGTGTAATACTTGGTTTCTGGCTCATTCTGTGTTTCAATACAATGTCTGTCTATCTACTGAACTCTGTCAGCATTTTTCTGATTTGCCGAATAACTGTGCTAACGGTGTTTCGTGCATCATTTGAGTCAATAAAGTTTTCATGCAATAATGACATGGCATTTAGCAATATATGATGCACATGTATGTATATGGTAATAACTAGAAAGCAGTTCAAGTAATTAATTGAAATGCAGCACAGTCATTAAGCATTAATCACTGTCTAATAATCGTACGGATGCATGCAAATTTGGCAGTTGTCACATTCTCCCCCTGTTAAGAAAATTTCGTCCTCGAAATTTATACTACCTTAACTCCTTGGGGTTACATTATGCGTGTATGGATATGAATAATACTGAGGTAGATAACCACGAAACCGAATCAAAACTTATTCGAATCAGGTGAATCCAAGGACATATTACAACAACAAGAACCCAATGGTTAAAAGGTATGTGTTCCAGAAAGTGATGTCAAAGGACACGAGATGTATAGATGTATAATCTAGTGTAACTTAGTTAACAGGGGTGCAACAAAGGAGTTTCGACCAATAGAATTTCAAGCAATCGATCACAATATGCTAATGAGTTTTCAGAAACAATAGCATCCGCTATATGAACTCAAAATCAACAACCCGAATATGATAGTAATACGAAAATGATCTGTCAACTTTTGAGTAAATAAATGGTTAAGATTAGTGTATTGACATTCTTGAATTGCGAAAATACACCGAAATGAAATACAATCGAGTCTGGTGTGTCATTGTCTTAATTCGTAGTTGCATTAGGGGTGTTTAAATGACAAGTCAAACAAAAGTAGGTATAGTTTTGTGTGAAATGATTGACCATGATTAGCACAAGCTACAAGTTTGTATCGACACCTCAAGGTGTTGTAATAACATAATTAAATAATAGCGGTAACCGAACAAGTTCACCGTGTTTGAAATCAATTGTGAGTGTAATGAAGCAATCCTGAAAATTTGATTTAAACGACATAGTAGGATTTTTCAATTGAATATAGAACATCAAAGAGCTACTGTTTCCGATCGAAGATGAAAAAGTAATACATACTGCAAGGTATTCGATCAATAAAGAAAGAACCACTAGGAGGTACACTGGAATATATAAAATGAGTTTATGTACCATTGTCTTAACACACAACTGTGTTGAGACTGCTTTAATTGTGATAAACAAAACGGATTTAGAGCAAGCCAATAAGTAAACAATTAAATCCGTGTATGAGGTGCGTAACGAAATTAGCGCAAGCTTCAATTTTGTGAAAACATCACTACAAGGTGTCGAAACCAACAAACGATTTAATGGAGCTGTAGACCAAACAAGTCTACTGCGACTCGGAATAAATGAAACGCTTGCAAAAATGAATTTGAATATGATGCTCTCAATACATCATATGGTGTCTTGAATTGAATATGCGAAATGGACAAGTTCAAGCAATTGAACTTGGTTTCAGCGCAATCTCACAATAAACGTATGTATTGACAAGGGGATCTCGGCATGGTTATAATGATAAACCATGTATGTAACTGAAAAGAAAAGAAATTTCAAGAAAGTGTGTTGACTTGATAGCAAAGGAGCCAATAATTACAATAATGTAGGTCATCCGAATCACAAATCAAAAATTAGCTTTAGCAAATAATATTTGAACTTTGATGAAGCGCTTATTTGAAAAGAAACCACGTGCATAACAAATGGTGCATGCGTAACATATGAATTTCCAAGAAATGAGACAATGAGTATTTGCTATTATGAAGAAATGATCAAATGCCGAAGCAAGTGAGTGTTCGCCCTAGCGAAGAAAATTAACGTGATGCCACTGCCATTAGGAGGAGTAGAGATGCAAACATCTACTCGCTAGAAGCAAAAGTGTAGATTTCAATATAAGATGTTTGAGTGCTTTTTCTGCTTGGTTAACTGAAATAGCATATATGTCAGAAAAATGGGGTTTGCTCGAGTTAATAGACGTAGTTTCTATGTGATAACCTTTTATGAGTTTTGACCTATGTTCCCGAAGGTCCTAAGTGCATGATTCCTCAACCCCTCAAAGTTCTGTATTATGTGTAAAACTGTTTTGTTTACCGTGTAGAAAACACACAATATTAGTGTAGGTTCAAAACAAGTTGTCGGCTCACTATACTTCAGTATACTTTCTTCCTAAATTCACAACTAATGATACTCGATCAGCGATCAATCTTAGAATAGTAGTTGGATCCTTGTAGTTAGTTAAATAAATCGTTAATCCTCAGCAAGAGTAACCGACTCTTGTTGGCTAGCTCGTTCAGCTTCTGGTAGTTGATGCTCATTTGAGAATCATTGTCCTTCTCCTTGACGAACAGTACTGAAACTCCTTAGGGCAAAAAGCTTGCCTTATAATTCCCCAAGCTGGCAACTTCTGAAGTTGCGTTGATAAATCTTGTATCTCAGGAAGTGCAAGTCTATAGGGTGCCTTGGCTACAGGCTCGGCGCCTGGTACCTAGCCAATGTGGAAGTCGACTTGCGTTGAGGAGGTAATCCTGACAAGTCTCTGAGGAAGACTTCAGGATATTCCCTTACCACAGGGATATCCTCGACCTTAGGTTCTTCGGCTTCTTGTCCACGACATGAGCCAAGAAGGCGTTGCATCCTTTGCGCAAAAAAACCTCCGTGCCTTTAAACAACTGATAATCCGTAGTGGCGTATCCTGCTTCTTCTCGTGAGTAACGATCGTTTCTTCATTCGCCATCGGAATGCGGATAACCTTCTCCTTGCACGCCATCTCTACACGAGCACTTGGCAACAGATCCCTTCCCACTACTACATCGAAGCTTTCCAACTCAACTGGCAGAAGAACTATCGCAAACTCACGTTCTCCAAGCTTTGTCACACGGCCTCTAATTACTTTGTTGACATTCCACTAGCTTCCCATTAGCTAGTTCTATCGAGTACGGGATATCTAACTTACTTGCTACTAAACCAAGTATACTCTTAAACTTCTAGAGATATGAAGCTATAGTCGGTACTAGTATCGAACAACACAAATGCATAACGTTGACTAATATGGGACGTACCGATGACCACATTTGGATCCTGGCGTGCTTTCCTAGCCCCGCTATTGAGCTTTCATCCTTGCGCCTGATTGTTTTTAGGGCAATATTTTCTTAAGTGCCTTTTGTCTCCACAGTTAAAAAAACCTTGAGCACGTTTTTGTTTGTCACTCGTTCTGCCTTGATAGTCGTTGTTGTCGTTGTTTCCTTCGTGATTCTAGCTACCACCTTGGCCTCCATTTCTATGTTCAGTATCTTGCCTACAAGTCTCCTTGGGATGCCCCCTCTTGCCACAGTTATCACATTTTCCATATTTACATCGCCCGACATAATAACGTAGACAATTGTCGCACTTAGGTAGGATACCCATGTACTCTTTTCCCTTCTTGGCCTTCTTCTTGTTATTCGCCCGAGTACCCTTCTTGAACTTTGCGAACTTCCTCTTGTTATCTCCAGACGGCTCCACAGGAATCTCCTTTTTCTCCTCCGAGGTGAAAAATTTTCCTAGTCTAACCGCTTCTTCAGTGAGCCCCACACTTAAGCTGTTAGCATCAATGATTGTTGGAGGTTTAGATGTTGTCACCAGGCTTAGAATCTGAGGTGCCAATCCCCTGATAAAGCGTTCGATCATCTTAAACTCTGGTTCCACCAGATATGGAACAACTTGCAATAAATCATGAAATCCCTGCACATACTCGGCTATCTTTGGACCTTCCATTTTCAACTTCCAAAGTTCAGTCTCCAACTTCTGGACTTCTGCCCTCGAGCAATATCTTTTACGCATCAGCTCTTTCAGTTCGTCCCACGTCAAAGCATATGCAGCAGTCTCGCCCAACATCTGAACCTGAAGGTTCCACCATGACAGAGCCCCATCTAGAAACAGTCCAACTATGTACGTGACCTGATGTTCGGGGGCGCATTTACTTAGTCGCAAAACATAACCCGTCTTCTCAACCTAATGCACAAAAGCTATGGCACCCCCAGTGCCGTCGAAATCCCGGGGCTTGCAGCTCAAAAACTGCTTGTAGGTGCAGCCTGCGACATAAGCAACATCATTCACATAAGGCATTAGCAAAGCACTCTAGGAAATGTCCAAACATTTTGTAATGCGTCTTAAGTGACTAAACATTACCGTTGGGTGGGTTATTTCCTGAGGTACCTCCGCTGCGTTCAGAGCAAAGGGCCTCGTGCTGTGCGATGGCATGTGAGATGCGCTCTTGTAATTCCGCCTCTGTCGTCAGCAGAGGGTTGTTGGTATCGGTGTTCCTTTGAATCGACATCTTCTAAGAAGAAGATTGGTTAGGTTAGTTCTTGTTAAAGACACAGGCACATAAGCCTCTACTTAACGAATAAGACTTAGAAGGTGTATTTACATACGTATATAAGCAATCATATAATGTCACCATTATAGTACAACTTGTAGACGGGAACATATATAACAAGAACATAACAAGCAAGCACGTAGCACCACAATTATAGCACACACATGCACACCAACAACGTGCTCAGTGAGGGCATGGCGACTGAGCTTTCATTAGTCATTGACCACAAAGTATTGTTACATGTTTAATGGGGAATACGACGATTGGGCTTTCATTATTTTCCGACCACAATTACATTGTCTACAAAGTGTATCACATCAAAAGGGACACATGGTCACCCTACCCTTGTCTAATAAGTATATCAGTGTATCAAAATCACGTGGTCAAAAGTGGTCTTCAAAAGTCTCCACAATCTCGGCTCACTAGTAGTGTGTTTTCCCAAAAGTAATGCAATCTGCATAAAACCAAAACCAGCTATACTGGTGACTGAGCTGGAGGAGGAAAGAAAAGAAAACTGCTAACATGTGCGAGTTTCTCCTCAAGCTTGTATATACGGCGAAGTAATTAACTGATCTGCTGCTCGATAGTAAAGAAACGGGCATCAAAACCTGGGAAAGGTGTAATAGCAGCAGGTGAGAGTGCAAAAGGAGAAAGTGATGAACGTGGAGGATCAAAGTATACTTGGCATAGACGGGGTGGAGGGCATGGTGCCAGTTCAAGTTTCTAAACTCTGCGACTCAAAATCCTCAAACTGTAACTGAAGTAACAGAGGCAACTCATCCCATGTGTAGCCTCCAAAATGTGGGGGATGGTAGGGGTCTGAAATCAACATAGTGTATGATAGGAACCATCAGAATGGCTCGTACAGTTGTGAAGAAATGAAAGGGGTAAACGGTGCAGCCTGAGGAATCTGTGGAGAAACTACTGAAGCAAAGGGATCGTCGCGCGGGTGCTGACCAGAAGTACCTTCCTGGGATGCGGGTATGTCGTGAAAGAAAGCGATAGTCATGTCGGTGCAATGGACGACGACCTCCATAGGAGGAAAAGGAGCAACATCAGCGGGTGCAGGTGGGGGATAGATAGCTTAACAAAAGGAGGGTCAACAGGTGCAGGAACTGAATCATTTATAAGGGGTGCAATGTCTGGTAAACCAAAAGAAACATGGTCAGGATCGGGAATCGGCTCAAGATCAATAGGTGCAACATCAGGCTGACCCAAAAGGAACTGGAGCTGGCTCAGGAGCAGGCTCTGGGTCGTGTGAAGGTGTGGGATCTTGAGCAGGTGATAGCGCAACAATCATAGCGGTGTCATCGTCTGAGTCAGTAGTAGAAAGTTGCAATTCGGCCGTATGTAAGGCTGCAAATGTCACAGACGCAAAGGAGTCTGAAATCGAGTGTAAAATGGAAGCAGATGATACTTCAATGGAAGGAATCTCAGGAGGTAGCATAGCAACGACATCCTCAGCTATCTCTCCATCACCCTGGGAATCAACAGGAGGATCATCAACTAACAAATCAACGTCATCATGAAACAAATCATCGAAAGGGCAGATCCTCGGGAGGAATGACCACGAGAGGTACGGCATCGAGGATCGGAGCCACGATGTGCTCGCCATCGGGGTGTCAAAACGACGAGGTGGCCATGGACTGGAACAGGGATGTCAAACAGGGTCCTTGTCAGGGAAGCCATCAGCCAGGGGGTAAATAATCTGCCAAGTCTGGTAGCGCGAACGGCTGGAAGTCGTTCTCGTCCTTGGTCAGCATGTTAAGGTCACTCTCAGTTTCTTACGTAAACAGCTCCAGCGCAGGTGCAATCTCATTATCTGTGGCGGTGGCCACAGGGTTGTCAACGTCTGACAACTCGCTCTCTGAAGAAGGTGACATGTATGTCAGTACATTATAATCATAGCATGTATATCCATAGTAATCACTAACACTTAGTGTATTGCAAGCAAAGAACAATTCATGTAATCATGTATTCACCATTATTCTTCATGAAACTTCTATCCTTCCTAGTCTCCCAAACTAACCAGATCCTCCCAGACTAAACCACCTAGTCTCCCAGACTAAACCAACCAGTCTCCCAGACTAAACCACCTAGTCTCCCAGACTAAACCAACCAGTCTCCCAGACTAAACCACCCAGTCTCTCATACTGAACCACCCAGTCTCTCAGACTGAAACACCCAGTCTCTCAGACTGAACCACAAACATAAACCTTGGAATGTGTTTTGTGTCTTTTCTTTATAAAAATTATTTTGTTTCTTGGATCTGGGTGTTTCGTGTATGCAATGAAAACATGTTGTAAAAATATTTTCATGAGAGCCCCAATGATTCTAGTCTAGACTTGAGAAATAATCCTAGTTCGCTACAATCGAAGCTCTGATACCAAACAGTCACACCCTGACTTTTGCGGAAGCGTGATTTGGTGTGACTTGCTTAATATCATTGCATTCAACCATAACAAACCACTATATGATAAATCCAAGATGTTCATCCATTGATTAAATTTTGAAACATTATAACAACCTTGATTTAACCCCCAAAAATACGGACTTCGTATCCAGAATACAACACCAGTAGGTTTTAAGTTCCATAAGGACTTTTTAAAAGACACTAATGATAACCAAGCTTTGAAACATGTATCCTATCCAGGATAGAATACTCACTCTAAACCATTCGATACCAGATGACATCTTTTATTCTAGACAACACTTGAAACATTAACGCCTGCCAGATCCATACTTAGTTTCCTGAAATACATGTAGTTTGAAAACATCAACAAAAGTTGAGCGAGTTCATGTGTGTGTTTGTGAATAAACCTTTGAAACCTTTGTAAGTATGTTTGTATGTAATTGAAATCCCGGTATGAAAGCAACAAGGAAAACAGATCAATTAAAGTGTAGCTAATACATTAATATTTGTGACGTGATGCAAGAAAGCTCAAACCTAGCAGACTTGTCTCCGGCAATAAGACATAGTCACCCCATGGTCCACTCAACGGACTCATGGGTGGGGCTCGCTACACCCAAATAGATCTATCACTCATGTCCCTTGGTCCTACAACGAGGATTAATGGCCTTAAGCGTCATACCCACCACTCACATGATCTAGCAGTACCCTTCCTTAGCTAACCATACCATGTATAAATGTTTGTAAACAGTTGAAACATGTACTTCACCCCCGAAGTTATAAAACCGAAAACAGTTAAAAGAAAAGGGGGTCATGAACTCACAGTTTTGCGTTCCTTGTCTCCGATGTAACTCAAAGCTTCCTCTAGAACGCACGACTACCTACATGCGTACTATGGTCCATTAGACGAGCGTGTCGTGCCTTGACTTAGTATTGATTAGTGTCTTTGAGTTACGTTTCATAGTGTCTTCATTATTATTCCAAGTTATATAATTTATTTGTTAAAATAATAAATATTTTAACTTAAATTATGTTTGTTAAATTTTGGAATAATAGTTAAAATAATATACTTTTAACTTATCACACTTTTGTGAGTATCCTTCCCAAGGATGGGAGTATTTGTATTCGTATTCTCATTCTTGTATATTTTTTCCATGTAACGGTGTCGTATTTCGGAGTCTATTTATACGTACGAAAAGTACGTATCTTTATTGTATTCATTAAGTATTCCTATACTTAATTTCGTATTAATTTTTCCAAAATATTATCTTTAATAAAGTTCACCAATATATATTTCCATTCCAAACTACATATCGTTATAAATATTATTTAGAAAAATTATTTATAATTTTTATTTGGCAAAAATATTTGTATCTTCTCATAAGTTCCAAAAATAATATATTTTCAAGTCTACTTGGAAAATATGTATAAACTTATTCTTCCCCAAAAAATGATATATTTCATATTTATTCGTGTTGGTGCATACGTCTGTCGACTTCGTCTTGTATCGAGTCTTGTACTAGAATTGTTAGATCAGGGCACGTTATACGAGAAAAAGGGTTTTGAGTGTGTTTGAGCTAATTCCGCTTGAAAGTGACATGTGCAGTTTCAAGCGAAATTAACATGGCTAATTCCGCTTGAAATGGTCACAGCCACTTTCAAGCGGAATCACCTCCTCTATAAGTAGGGCTCAAACGAAATCATTTGTAACTTTGAGATTTCCGGTACCGAAGTGCTACCGATGTGTCTGCTGATCTGAAAACTTGTTAAATCGATAATGCAAGACATTTTGAAGTGAAACAAGCTGTTTTCCAAGTCTGTTTCTTTGTTTCCGCCGCTGAAACAGATAAGAACTCTTCTGATTGACTCGTTTGGGTCACAAAACGATCCTACAAGTGGTATCAGAGCTCAGGAGGAAGAGTTCTTGCCAAAACAGTCATAATTTTTGACTTCTACACCTTCTTTTATAAAATTCGAAACTTTTTACGGTTAAAATGGATTGAATTTCTCATATTGTATGCGTATTTGTGTTTTAACAAATCCTTGAAAGTATTGGACCTTAATTCGACTTAAAATTGGTATAAACTGTAATTCCATTTGAAAACCAGATCGAAAAAGATGACGTCAGCAGCATTTCAAACGAGATTAGCACTTGATTCCGCTTGAACTTGCTATTTCGCTTGAAAAGTTCAACTAATTCCGTGTGAAATTACCTGATTTCATTTCTGGGTGTAATTCCGTTTGAGAAGGTTCAAACGAAATTAGTGATTTCGCTTCAAGTAGTGATTTCGCTTCAAGTAGTGATTCCGCTTGAACTTATTTCGCTTAAGACAGCTATTCTGCTTGAAAAGGGATTCCGTTTGAGAGGTGATTCAGTTTGAAAGGTGATTCCGTTTGGGAGGGAATTCCGTTTGTGAAGTAATTTTGTTTGAAAGATTAATTCCGTTTGAAACTAGACTTGTGTTTGTGAAACAATTTTTTTCGAAAAATGGAAGAGGAATTTTACAATGCATTTGCGACACCGATTGCTCCTGTTACTGCTGTTGAAACATTGTACAGTGAGAATGAGACAGGAACTTACCAAAAACCACCTAAGCTAATGTTCATTGAAGATTTTAAAGGTTGGCAAAATCGATTTGAGAACTGGGTGCAAGCATATAAGTTTGACGCATGGTGTGCTTTAAACAAAGACTACGAGAAACCGAAAAACGAGCGTGGGCTTGAAAAAGCTTTTTGTGATTTTTCAGAGAGTGATAAATTGAAGTATACAAGTGAGAAAATGATGATTAGTCTTCTACAACAAGCAGTAAAGGAAGATATCTTTGTCTTGCTTCAACATAAGGGTACTGCTAGATCGATTTGGAATGCGTTGATTCAAAAGTTCAAAGGAAGTGCAGATATAATTAAAAACAATAAAGCTTTATTGAAGAAATCATTTGATATGTTTGTAGCTTTCGATCATGAAACAACTAAGATGACCATTAATAGATATTGTCACCCGGTATTGGAAATGGGAAGATTGGACATTAAGAAAGATGATGATGAATGGGTTGATAAACTTGCTGTTGCATTACCACAGCAAAAATGGGGAACTTATCTGTTGATTATGAAACACATGAGAAAATCAAAAAATATGAATCTGGCACAGTTTATTCAAAAGATTGAAGAGCACGAGTTGGATATTCATAAAACGGTAATCATGAAGAATCCAAATGCTCACCAAGATGCCAGTTTATATTACAGAGGAAACAAGTTTGAGGCTACCCCCAGCCCTAGCCCAAAGATCCAAACTGGTTTCAGTGCAGATAGTTCTTCTGGATCAAAGTGAAGTACTGTGAATCAAAGTGGTGGATCTTCATCTTCGTATTCAAGCTTTGATCCAAATCATACAACATCAAGTCCTCAAAGACAGAATTCTACAAATTTGCAGTGCAATGTTACTTTGAACATTCAAAACGATCCTACAATTCGAGAAAATATATCTTTCACCTCAAAAATATTGTATTTCGAGTTTGTGTAAGAAAATATATATTTCTTAATAATATATTTTCTAAAAATCTCAAGAAAGCTATATATTCTTACATGCCAAATATAATATATTTTTCCCTTGTCAAAATATGATATATTCTTGTAGTAATTGTAGAAATAATATTTTCATTTTCTTGGTGTGTCCAAAATATTATTTACCAAAATATGCATATGAATATTATTTCTGGAATATTTTGTGAGTTATATTCCTTGGAATTTTGGTAATATTTTGGATTGTAATTCTTGGTATTTTGATGTGTTATATTATTCCAAATCCTAAAATAATATAACTAGTACACAAAATATACAAATAATTACACACACGGTGTCTTCTAAATATATATTTAGTCACTTTTATTTATGGAAACCAACCTCCAATATTTGTATTTTTTTGTAACAAAAAATTATGGCAAAGTTTATGTAACAGTTTATTGTTGAGAATACACTTGTAAGTGCATGTTTATAAATATTTTTCTAAGTGTTTAGATTTTTAGAAAAAATTGCCATAGTTTCCCCTAAAAATGGAGGTTTCCATGCTTTCAAGCATATAATTTTCTTTTGTAAAAATCATCACAATTAATAATAAACAACCTTTACTTACCAATTTGCCAAAAACAAGTAATAATCTACCACTTCATGAACTTGAGTATTTGTAAAAATTTGTAGGAACTTACTAGTGTTATTAGTAAGCCTTGTTATCCTTTAAAGTGTGATTAGTTCTTTAAAAACTTCATTTTTAAAGAATATAGATGTTTACAACTTCAAATCATGTTTTCTAAAAATACTTCTTTAGGCATTCTTCTTGTTACACAAGTGCTTCTACACTTATTTAACCACTAAAAATAAGATTTATTTATGTAAGAACCAAGATTTAATAAAACTTATATTTTTAACTTGGTTTCTTTAGAAATCATCCATAAATCTTAAGATCTACAAGTGTTACCACTCACTTTGATCATTATTTTTCAAGAAAACATTATATTATTTCAAGTTCATGCTTTATGTGTGGATGATATATGAATCTCTAACATGTTTATCTTCTCATTTTGCTAGATTATGTTTTTAATCATGATCTAGCAAGATCATGTGATGATCTACATCATTTTCACAAGCAAACAATGGTCAACAAGTAAATCAACACAAAAAAACATGATTTCTTCATGATTTCTTATAATTTTAAGCTTATGTTCATGTTTCATCTACTTGTTCCTTAGTGTTCTTTATGATAATCATCTTGTATCATCTTTTAACCACTTAAAATAGATGTAAAATAAGGAGTAGAAGATCTTACTACTAGCTCAAGGCTAGAGATGACCAAGTGAAGGAATGAAGTGGATAAAAGCAAATGGTGAAGGTCCTTCCACTTTCACCACTTGTAGCTTCCTTAGATAACCTTCTTGCACCATATTATCACCTTGGATTGCTTAGAAGATGGTTGAAAAGGATGGATGTGTGTGTGGTGATGTATTGTCA
Organism: Helianthus tuberosus; assembly: GCA_030545235.1. Lineage (NCBI taxonomy): Eukaryota > Viridiplantae > Streptophyta > Magnoliopsida > Asterales > Asteraceae > Helianthus > Helianthus tuberosus. The sequence goes on along the minus strand of JARYGA010026006.1, from coordinate 5,585 downwards.
CACCCCAACCGATGGCGGAATCATCGGGGCATGGCACTGAGCGAAACAGATTGTCCAAAAGTTTCCATAACAATTACCATTACCATTCAATTTGAAATAACATGTCCCATACCATGTCTCAAACAGTAAACAAATCATTACAGAAAAACCCTAGGCAAATAATTCTGTTCCGACAACTCAGATTTATACATAGATAGTTTATTTATTGGTTCCTAGGACCTCTTTTCCTAGCTTCGATTTCATCACTGCGCAGAGAGCATCCAAGACCTTTCCTAGCCTCGATTTCACAGTGAGCTAAGCACACAAACAACTTAAGCACCTGTCACATACGTTAAAATAAAGTCAATACATAAAATGTAAAGGTGAGCATACAAGTTTGATAATAGCATATAAAGTTCGAATTTGTTTACGCATAACCAGCACGTACACATAGTGAAATGAAGCACGTTAGTTATCGACATAGATCCATCGATACCAATGATTGCGGGTTGACTGCCCGAGGTAGTTCGCAATACATGATTACCACCGTAATCCATGCAAGTAATTGTCCTTAACAACCCCCGTGTGAACGGGTGCTGAGTCCAAACTATAGTACTATCGTTGCTAAGGCAGGTAGACAGCATTCCATGTGTAAACATAACAAACAAGCATTCATAAGCCACGTATAACATGCATTAACGGTTAGCGTTCAAATAGTTTTGATTAGTGTGTTTGATGTGATTTGAATAGTTGTAACGTATGTAACACCCAAAAGTGCATAAAGCGAAAAGGGACCGAGTATACTCACAGCAGTTGATGGATTGAAGGGAGCGCTTAGCGAGTAGGGTTAGCCTGACTAGTTTAATAGCATAATAGTAAGCGACGCATAAAACGGAAAACAAGTGTTGGAGAGTCGGACAGCTGGTCGATCGGACGGTAGTTCGATCGGACGGCTGACCGTTCGGTTGACAGTCCGCTCGGACCGCTGTCCGGTCGGTCGGTAGGCCGATCGGATGGCTGTTCGAGTGGATTATTTCTTCCTTTGAGAAGGATGTGTTTGTGTATGATGGTTTGACTTTTGAAGTTTTCGTTGTAGCATTGAAAACATTGAAGTACCTTTACTCTTCAGGTCGGTCAATCGGACGGCTGTTCGATCGGCCGGCAACCCGATCGGTTAGGTATTTTATTGAATTGTAGTGATTTGCTTTGGATCGGACAGGGGTTCGATCGGACAGGTCAACAAGTCAAACACTTAATGATTTGCTGACCGATCGGTTGGCAAGTCAACAATAGTCAACAACTTTAAATGAAATGCAAGGTGTGGTGCAGTGGATCGGATAACTGATCGATCGAACACTTATGCTGTTCGATCGGACAACATGCAGGAACAACCATGACAATTTCTTAGCAAGGTGTCACCTGATCGGACGGCTGTTCGATCGGGTGGCACTCCTAGTGCATCGAACATGTTGAAAAATCGATTAAGTGTTGAAGTATAGTATCTCATGATCCGAAGAGTAATCCGATCAGACAGAAGTTCGATCGAACAACGGTTCGTTCAATACTAGTCTTCAAAATAAATTGATTAAGTGTGGGACCATGTGTTAACCGATCGGCTGGCCAGTCGATCGGCTGACTGTCCGATCGGCCGGCTGTCCGTTCGGACAGCAGTCCGATCGGTCAGCACCTTGACCTGGTCACCCTATTCGTCTAACACTTGGTTGTTCTGTTTATTTGTCGTTTTATTGAGGTATTTTGGCAACGAGTCGAACCATAGATCCCTCGTCCTTACTTGGTTCCCCTGGTCGGACAGGAATCACCCAAATCCGGCTGATGAACTGTTCGGAACGGAGTTTATCGTTTAACCCAAAATCGGTTAACCTCATGGATGAAATCCGGATCTTGAGCCATGCAACCACAGGAGTGATTTGTAAGCCGGCACAGGTTCCGTTTCTATCGGTTTGGAGGCATTGAGTGAAAAAGAGTTGAAAGAAAATTGGAAAGTCCATCTTTCAATCCTTTTCACCGTGTATATGTTTAGATCTATGAAAAATCTTTGTTTGCTTATGTGGAAATCGGCTAGATCCAAGTTATTCTTGATGGATTGAGGTCAAAACATGAAGTTCTTCAAGAACCCATGATGACATCATCCTAGAACACTTGAATCTTGATGATTTCACAGTTAAAAGTTGAGATTTGAAAGATAGAAAGGTGTAGGAGTGCGTGTAGATCAAGAAAGTACAAGATTTAGGACGAAATCTTACCGGAATCGAGAGGAATCTGAGAAAAGGATGAACTAAGCGTGCTGGTCGAATAGAGGTTTCCAAAAGTAGAAAGGATGACAATGACAGGGTTATTTATAGGATGCCAAATGAGGAAAGTGCTGGCCGATCGGCTGGCTGTTCGATCGGCTGGTAGCCTGATCGATCAGCTGTACGTTCGAGTGTTTGGTGCGACGATTTTTGATATTTCGATTTCGGTCGCGAGCGGTTTGATACGATAGGGTTTCCTAGTCAAATTGCTTTCAGTCCCAATAACTCATATCGAGCGCTGTCTCTTCTCCACCAATTATCATAGTTCGATTTCGATTGAGTTCGATTGCGTTTTGAATTTCGATTGCGTTTCGGTTGATTATCACACATAACATAAAGGAACATGCACAAGTAACACATAAGGCACACACACACGTATAACAATAATTGAAATACGTAGTTCGAGTTGCATTTCGATTCGATGTCGATTTGATTAACATACTTTGATTATCGTTTAGTTAACTTTATCGCATTGTTACTTCCTATAGTTTATAGTCGTAATTTGAATGGTTTTGCGAGTAACATACGCCGATTATTGTAATTATTAACACTTACTCCACATAATACAGCTAAATTAAACACATAAAAGAAATCGACTATAAGTCAAGTTGCGCAAAATCGGTCGTTGACTTTGACCTTGACTTCTTGGAAACACGGGGTGTTACAGCCTCCCCTTGTTTAGGGAATTTCGTCCCGAAATTAGGCTGGAAGCTGTACAACACCGTGAATCACGTTTGAGAAATTTCTCTTTCTAGACTTCCTCCTTAAATAACTGCGGGTACTTTGCCTTCATGTCGCTGTCGAGTTCCCAAGTGAACTCGGCGCCTCGTTTGCCTTCCCATCGGACTTTCACAATAGGAATGCGAGAGCGTCTGAGTTGCTTGGTTTGGCGGTCCATGATTTCGACAGGCTTTTCCACGAAGTGTAATGTTTCGTTCACTTGCAGGTCTTCGAGAGGAACATGCAAGTCGTGGTCGGCTAGGCACTTTCAGAGGTTTGACACGTGGAAAGTCGGGTGGACGTTACTAAGTTCCTCCGGTAGTTCGAGTCTGTAGGAAACTTTTCTGATCCTTTCCAGAATCTTAAAAGGTCCAACATATCGAGGCGCGGGCTTCCCTTTCTTGCCGAATCGGACCACAACCTTCCAAGGTGATACCTTTAGGAGTACGTAGTCACCAACGTCAAATTCAAGGGGCTTGCGTCGTCTATTGGCATAACTTTTCTGTCGATTCTGAGCTTTCGCTAGATTGTCTTGAATTTGGAAAATTTTGTCTGTCGTTTCTTGCAGTAGCTCGGGACCGGTTAATTGTGAGTGACCGATCTCGTGCCACACAATAGGCGATCGACATCTTCTTCCGTATAAAGCCTCGAATGGTGCCATTTGGATGCTAGAATGATAGCTGTTGTTATATGAGAATTCGACTAACGGCAGGTATTTATCCCAATTACCATTGAAGTCTATGACACACGAACGGAGCATGTCTTCAAGAGTACGAATCGTTCTTTCAGTCTCACCGTCGGTTTGAGGGTGGAAAGCGGTACTTAGATTGAGCGATGTACCGAGTGCCGTTTGAAATGTTTCCCACAGTCACAAGGTAAACCGAGCGTCACGATCAGAGATGATATCACGAGGCGTCCGATGATTACAAATGATCTCGTCGGTGTAGATTCGGGCTAATCGTTCTACCTTGTAGTCTTCCCATATTGGTAAAAAGTGAGCTGATTTAGTCAATCGGTTAACCACAACCCAAATGTTGTCGTGACCTGATGATGTGTGTGGTAGCTTTGTTATAAAGTCCATAGCTATACTCTCCCACTTCCACATGGGAATCGGTGGTTGTTCGAGCAAGCCAGAGGGTTTTTGATGTTCAGCCTTGACTCTTGCACAGGTTAGGCATTTTCCAACATAGAGAGCAATATCCCTTTTCATGCCCGGCCACCAGTACTTATAGCGAAGATCCTGGTACATTTTGTCGGCACCGGGATGAATAGAAAACCGGGATTTGTGGGCATCGTCCATCAAGATCTGTCGCAAATTGGTTCGTTTGGGAATCCAAATTCGGTCCAGAAAGTGGAATATCCCATTTGATTTGCTCACAAGCTGGGCTCCATCGTGGTAGATTCTTTCCTTCTTTAGAGTGCGTTCATTAAAACATGCATGCTGAGCTTCGCGTATGAGGGTCTCGAGGTCGTATTGGGCTTGAACATTACGAGTGCTAAGCAGATAGCTCTGTCTGCTAAGTGCGTCGGCAACAACATTTGCCTTGCCTGGGTGATAACGAATCTCACAGTCATAATCGTTGAGAAGTTCTACCCATCATTGACGCATATTAAGTTCCTTCTGATTAAAGATATGCTATAGACTCCTATGATTGGTGAAGATCGTACACTTGGTACCATACAGGTAGTGTCGCCAAATCTTTAACGCAAAAACAATTGCGCCTAGTTCAAGATCATGTGTTGTATAGTTCTTCTCGTGGATTTTGAGCTGATGAGATGCGTAAGCTATAACCTTATCCCGTTGCACGAGATGCGTAAGCTATGACCAAGGTTGGAAGCATCACAGTAGACAATAAAATCGTCGTTTCTGTCGGGCAATGTGAGAACAGGAGCATTGCAAAGCTTATGCTTGAGGGTTTGAAAGGCAGACTCTTGTTCAGTTCCCCAAACAAAAGGCTTGTCTTTATGCGTGAGAGCAGTAAGTGGTACAGCGATCTTTGAGAATCCTTCGATAAATCGTCGATAATAGCCTGCTAGTCCGAGAAAAGAACGGACTTCAGACGGGTTCTTAGGTGTAATCCAGCTCTTAACAGCTTCAATCTTTGCAGGATCGACGTGAATACCTTGACTATTAACGATGTGACCTAGAAATTGAACTTCCTCCAACCAGAATTCACACTTGGAGAACTTGGCATAGAGTTGGTTCCCCTGGAGTAGCCCGAGAACCAAACGTAGATGTTGCGCGTGTTCGGCTTTCGATTTGGAATAGATCAAGACATCGTCGATGAATACGATGACGAAACGGTCGAGATATGGTTTACACACGCGATTCATCAGATCCATGAAAACCGCGGGTGCGTTAGTTAAACCAAAAGGCATAACAACGAATTCGTAGTGGCCGTATCGAGTGCGAAACACGGTTTTGGGTATATCCTCCTCTTGAATACGTAGCTGGTGATATCCTGAGCGTATATCGATCTTTGAGAAGCACGTAGCACCTTGTAACTGATCAAACAAATCATCAATGCGGGGTAGGGGATAGCGGTTCTTGATAGTTAGCTTATTCAATTCCCG
>JARYGA010026005.1:0-25717 GCA_030545235.1 Helianthus tuberosus | reverse complement strand
TAAATTTCATAAATTGCTAAAATGTCTTACAAGAATCAAATAAAGACAACATTGTTTCAATTATAAAGTACAAATAGATTTAGTCTACGTGTGTTTCTAGATCCACTTAAGTCTTGTTTCTTCACTTAGCATCATCTTGTCTAACGAACCTGCAACATGTATTAAAATAGGGTTCAATGCAAAAGCAAAAGCGAGTATACAAGTTTTGATACATAGCATGAAAATGGTTTTAAAATAGTCTAAGGCTCTGATGCGTGTGTAGCGTTATATGTTTTTAATATATATTTTTAGCCCTTTTTACACTTTAGTCAAGTTTTAAATTTATAAAACACGATATTTACTAACACTAAACACACATATGGGCAAGTGCACCCATCGTGAGCGTAGTATAGTGTTGGTAAGATACCGAGGTCGTCCAAGGACACAGGAGCTTTTAGTACCGGTTTATCCTCAACGTATAATCAAATCAAAAATTTAGAAAAAGGTTTTAAACTAGAAAATAAAAACTAAAAATGCTGAAAAGTAAAAACAGATAGACAAGATGAATCACTTGGATCCGACTCGCATTTAGTGTAACCTTTGATTATTTCCGCACTTTTGCACTTTTTAAGAGATTATCTTAGTTATTGTAGTATGCCCCTCTTTTGAAGGTGACGTTACCCTTAACCCAGTAGTTTGAGTCTGCAAGGATACAATCCTAAAGGGTTGGATTATCGAAATATAATTAATTAAGTTATTAATGCATATTGTGGTAGGCCCCTCTTTTGAAGGTAACGTTACCCTCGGCTAAGTAGTTTGAGTCAGCAGTGATACAATCCTAAATAGTCGGGTTAAAGTATTAATAGTAGCTTACATATGAGGGGATCAAGGAGTTCGGACCCCCGCCATCCAATACCAGTGGGTATTGAAGGAGGTCCTACTAAAGTTGACCCAGGTCCTTGCAGGATCTATACACTAAACAAGGCAAGACTCTTACTAAACCGTTCCCTTAACCCCCGACCAGGTAGCCAACATATCTCCATATAGACCGTGGAGATATGAATGGTGAAAATCTTTTATTTTATATAGACAGTAAAATAATGCCAAGACACCACGGGCAAACGATAAGGAAGATTCACCTTCAACATAAGAAACTAGTTATTAAAGTCATTAATACATAACCAAATAAAAAGTGCGAAAAGATTAAAAATGAAAAGTATTACACTAAACACTTGTCTTCACCAAGTGATGTAAGAGACTTAGGCAAACGTGGCCTTTGATTGTCAAGAACTCTTACGATCAATCTTGGATCCCGAGACTACTACACACACTCTATGATGGATGATGGATGATGGATGATGGTGGTGGATGTGGGTTGTGATGGTGGTGGTGGGTGGGTGTAGTGTGAGAGAGGTGGTTTGCCAAGGGATGGTTTGCAAGTGAGCCAAGCACCCCTATTTATAGCCTGCACAGAAGCCCGGACACGGCCCCGTGTCCATTGGGCACGGCCCCGTGTCCACCCATCTTCTCTTTCTTCATTAAATGCAGTTTGTCTGCATTAGTTGACCACGCCCTCGTGTCCGCTGGGCACGACCCCGTGTGCAGAAGCGTATTTGTACTATCAAGAGTTTGCGTTGACCACGGCCCCGTGTCCGCTAGGCACGCCCCCATGGTGGGTGATAGAAGCTTCTACAACTTTGTCTTTTCTGCAGACACTTGGGCACGCCCCCGTGCTCACTGAGCACGGGGTGTGTTCAGCCTTCTGTTCTCTTGTTTTTACTTAGGGAGATGCTGTCGAGGGTGATATGTGGTTGAAAACCGGTGCTTGTAATCGTATAACTTCATGTTTTTATATGAGTTTTAATCTTGAACGGCCTACTTTTAATTAAATTTGTGTTTATGCAGGTTTGATGGAGTTTAAGGACTTTTCGGGAGCGTTACAAGCCACCGGGTCGAAAACCGGAGCACCGGGACGCGTTACGGATCAACCGGGAGCGGAAAATGGAAAATTAGAGAATGAAGAAACGAGAGCCCGTCGCCAACGGCTTTGGCCCCATCGGCGACGACTTCCAGAAATGCCCGTCGCCACCTTTTGGCCGTATCCAGACTAATAAGCCGTCGGAGGAAAACGAACAAACCAAAGCCCGTCGCCGACGGGTTGAGGGCCGTCGGCGACGGCTTGTCAAAACGAGAAACGCGAATTCTTGTGTTTTGGGGATCAAGATTGATTTCTATTGGCTGGGGGTCATTGAAGTCGGGAGTTACACTTCACTTGGGTTTTAAACTTCATCTTGGAGCCATTATTCACCTACCATTCCATCTCTAACATCAAGACTTCATCTCTACAACCGAATCACAATCATTCATCCTCAATTCACCATCAAAACCCTAATTCATCCAATCCATCATCCTTCTCACCATCATCATTCCATAAACCCTAATTCTCCATCATTCCTTCATCCTACAAGCTTCAAGATGACTCCATCCGCACTCCAAGCATCCGGTGATCAAGTTGCATCAACCATGAGCGGCTAATCATCTCGGTTTCACCCCGGTGTAGGTAGTTGTTAATTTTAGGGTTTCAATTTGTTCTTGTTTCATCTTAGTGACAATTTGTATTTGGTTTTTGAAACTTTTGACAATAGTATTACATTTGTTACGAATTCGTGAATTGTCGAACGATGTTAAAAGTTATGACTTTGCGAAATGGTGATATGTAATTGTACGTTGTCATTGTTAGGATTTACTTGTGTTGATTACAAAGTGTCTTTTTGTCCGTTCTTTGGGGCGTTGATAGCTAGTAGCACCTAAGTCACGGTACACTAAATCCGTTAATCGAATGCATTTGAGTTGAAACTAAAACTTGTAGAAATCCTAGGTTAACAATTACCGAAACCGGGTGTGATTCCTTTTTATTATAATTGTTCTAGTATCCAAAATTCTTGCAATCGTTAATTAGTAGTTGTTAATTGATTAATCCAATTCCAGTAGTTCAAATTCACATCTTTCTACTAAACAAAAATACAAAAATATCTGGCAAGCTTCATAATTGTGACAATTGTTTTAATTCATTCGAATCCACACACAAACCACATACTCTTCGTGGTTCGACCCCTTACTACCACTAACACATTGTTAAGGGTAATTTGGGCTTATAAATATTATCTTTGACCGGAGCGCGACACTTCGATCAAATTTTGGCGCCGTTGCCGGGGAGTGCGTGCGCTTTGTGTTTGGATTATTGTTTGAATTTGCGTGATTTTCTGTTTAAATTGTTTAGCTTTCTTTTTGCATTTTGTCTTTTTCCTTGTTACGCGGATGTGTTACTTGTGCAGGATACAGGTAGTGTATGCATACGCGGAACTCCGGGAGGACTTCACCGTTAGTCTACGAACCGGAAATTGAAAGAGTAGCAAGAAGAAACCTAGCAAGCCGGTTAGAAGCAACACTTTCTTCTAATCAAACCAACCAAACACCACAACATACACCATCCATTGAAACCGATTCAATGGCGAACCAAAACTCAAACCAAAACCTTAACTCGAACCAATTCCAATACCGAAGCAACTTCAATCCCGCTCCAAATATGCAACCTATACCTCCCGAGCGACCGGGTGGTAATAACAACAATACCGGACCACCTACACCACCTTTCCAAAACCAAAATCCCAACAACAATCAAAGAACACCTCAACAACAAAACCTTCATAGACAAACCTCTTTACCCATCAACCTAGATGACCGGAATGTCAATTCCGACCGTCGGGGAAATCGTGATCGCGGCAATCCCGCAAATGAAGACCCATTCTTCAACATCGATGACTTGAGGAATGCAATCCCCGATGATGAACCGTATAGTGTTCCCGGTTATCAATCGCCGGAACATGTGAGTGTTCATACGGAAAATTCGGACGATGGGGGATACTATGATGATAGGGCTAACGATGATGAAGATTGGGGCTATGTGAATAGGGGAAACGTCTACAATGTTAGAAGGTATGATGATAAGGAATTTGGCTACCAACATGCCAATTACGTTGGGGACGACGAATACGGTTACGGAAGTGGAAGAAATGATGGTTATGGGAACAACCGTCAACCAAGAAACAATGACCAACGGAACCGGAATGATGGGTTTTACAATAACAACAACAATGCAAACCCTAACCGGATTCCTCGTTTCGTGGGAGGTGGTAACCCAAGGGATGATAGAAGAGAGGATCGAAGAGATGATCGAAGAGGTGAAAGACGGGATAATAGAAGACCTGTCGATCAAGAAGTTAACGGTCCACATCGTCGTCAACGACCTCCACGGGGAGTGAATGATCGTTTCAGGCCTGTTGTCACCGAGAATGACTCACCAATCGTTTGTGAGAGGAGGATGTTTGATTGTAAACCCCATTACATCAACATACTTCCTCATTTTAATGGAAGATCTAATGACGAACCGTACACACATTTGACAGAGTTTTCTTCCATTTGCGGCACTATCGGGGGGCATAACTTTGCATTAGATGAGGTTAAACTTCGTTTGTTCCAATTCTCATTGAAAGACAAAGCGAAGCAATGGTTCCTTACACTCCCGGCCAATAGCATCCGCACATGGGGAGAAATGCAACAAGCTTTTCTAGATGAATACTATTCTATGGCGAAGACCGATGATGCTCGTGATGAAATTAGGTCTTTTCGCCAATTATCGGGCGAGCCATTGCATGAGGCTTTTACAAGATTTAAAGAAATGATGCGAAGATGCCCACATCATCAAATCGAGAAGTGGGAATTGGTTAAGTGTTTTGTACGGGGTTTAGATGACAACACATGGAACCGACTTGAATCAACGAGCAATGGGACCCTTCTAAGCAACCATGAAGATGATGATTGGGAATTCTTGGAACGGATGAGTAAACGTTCGAAAGAGAAAGAATCGGCCGATCGAGCTAAGAAGCATCCCATTTCACGATCACTTCCCGATCTCGACTCTAAAGATCGGATTTCCACTTTAGAGCGGGAAATGGCTCGAATGAAGAAAAAGGAAGTAAATGCGGTTCAATTCGAGGTATGTGAAGGTTGTGGTGATATTGGACATAGAGCGGAACAATGTCCAACGGGGCCGAGTGATTACACGGAGGAAGTCAACCAAGTGTATGGAGATAGGAAGCAATATGACATGAACTCCAACACTTATCATCCGGGTTTGAGAAATCACCCTAACTTCCGATATGGTAATGCTTCAAATCAAATGAACCCGAATTTTCAATCGGGTAACCAAGGAGGTCAAAGCGGAGCATCATATCAAAACCGTCAAGGTGGTAACCAAGGAGGTTATCAACGAAATTACAACCAAGGGTACCAAGGTAGGGACAATAATTACCAAGGTGGGTACCAAAGGAATTACAACAACCAAGGCGGTAATGGAAGCGGGTCGAACAATCAAACCGGTGGCGATGATTTGGGTGCCAAAATGGATGCTTTGTTGAATATGCAAAAGGAATCTCACCATGATATCAAGGAGATAAAGAAGACAAACGAGATTCGGGATAAAGCACATGAGGCATTGGCAAAGCAAGTGGGCCAACTCGCGGAAGAAATGGCTCAAATGAGAGGAAGCACGGGAAGACTCCCAAGTGACACCGTGGTGAACCCTAAGCATCAAGGGTCAAACTCAAGGAACACACGTGAGGTACCAATTAATAAAATTACTTTACGTAGTGGTCGAGTTGTTGATAATGGTGTCAAAACACCATCACCCCAGTTTGTTGAAGGGGTGGTGGAGGATGCTAGTGAAGATGAGAATGAGAATGGTCAAACGGGTCAAAATAAAAATGACTTGAAAAAGAACAATGATACCCCCGTTGTGACCATCCCCGTCCCCAAGGCTAAGGAAAAGGGTGTGGAGGCTAATACCGCCCCTTATCCCGAAGCATTGAAGGGACCCGTGAAAAAGTTGTAAACAAAAGAGGTCCACAACAAGAAGAGTTGTTGGAGATTTTTAAACAAGTCAAAATAAATTTACCTCTTTTGGATGCAATTAAACAAGTACCGTCGTATGCTAAGTACTTGAAAGATTTGTGTACCCAAAAACGCACCCACAAATTTCCAAAAAAATTAGATTTAACCGAAAATGTGAGTTCGATTCTTTCGGGTGCACTTCCACCTAAGCTCCAAGATCCGGGTGCGCCTATCATTTCAATTCAAGTAGGCGATTTTAAAATCAACCGGGCACTTCTAGATCTTGGTGCTAGCGTGAGCATTCTACCGGGTAGTTTGTATGACCAATACGAGTTTGGTCCACTTCAATCGTTAAACACCACCGTGGTGTTAGCCGATTTGACACCCAAACTACCCCGTGGAATTGTCTCGGATGTGATAGTAAAAATCGAGGATTTTTACTATCCGGTGGACTTTCTAGTACTTGATTATGTGGCCAAGGACCCAAACAAGCAACCTACGGTGATTTTGGGTCGACCGTTCTTAGCAACCGCAAATTCTCAAATTGATTGCAAAACGGGAACGGTTGACATGACATTTGGAAACCGAAGGTTGAGGTTGCATGTTTTTTCCGGACTTATGAACCCTCCAGTTGATGATGAATGCTATATGGCGGACGTCGTTGACACGTGTATACCTCTTTGCGACACAGTCGTAGATGGGGAAAACACAATGGAGGATTGTTATATGTTTGACAGGTCATAGGTGGAGATGGATAAGAGCATAGACGAGGAAGTGAGAAGTTTGGAGGTGCTTGCGGTTAGAGAGGGAAAACCGACATGGACGCACCAAGTTGAGAGTTTACCGGAGAGCATTGATACCAAGTTGAAGCCGTCGTTAGTAGAGCCTCCGGAGGTTGAATTGAAGGCGTTGCCTAAGCATCTCAAGTATGCTTATGTTGGTGAAGGCAACACGCTCCCGGTTATTATTGCATCAAACTTAACTGTGGAGCAAGAGGATAAATTGATGGATGTTTTGGTCACTAATCGGGCGGCGATTGGATGGACAATTGCTGATTTGAAGGGTATTAGTCCCTCAGTGGTGATGCACAAAATCATCACGGAAGAGAATGTAACCCCCGTTCGAGATGCACAATGGAGATTAAATCCGAATATGCGGGAGGTAGTGAAGAAGGAGGTGCTGAAATGGCTCGATGCGGGTATCATTTACCCGATTTCAGATAGCCAATGGGTGAGCCCAACACAGATGGTTCCCAAGAAAGCGGGCATACAAGTCGTCAAAAATGACGCAGGTGAAGAGGTAGCCACTCGGCCGGTAACCGGGTGGCGAATTTGTATTGATTATAGGAAGTTGAATACCGCAACTTCCAAAGATCATTTCCCTTTACCGTTCATTGATCAAATAGTTGAGAAATTGTCGGGACAAAAATTTTATTGTTTCTTAGATGGCTATTCTGGTTATAACCAAATCGCCATCCATCCGGAAGACCAAGCAAAGACCACGTTTACTTGTCCCTACGGCACTTTCGCATTTAGGCGAATGCCGTTTGGATTATGTAACGCCCCCTCCACCTTCCAAAGGTGTATGATGAGTATCTTTTCAGATATGGTGGGGAAGTCTTTGGAAATCTTCATGGATGATTTCTCAATTTTTGGGTCATCTTTTGAGGCTTGTTTGGACCAACTAGATAAAGTGTTAAGAAGGTGTGTCGAAACTAGTTTGGTCTTAAGTTGGGAAAAGAGCCATTTTATGGTTCAAGAGGGAATAGTGTTGGGACACGTGGTGTCAAGTCGTGGGATAGAGGTTGATCGGGCAAAGGTACAAGTCATATCTACTTTACCGTATCCCACGACCGTTAAAGGTGTTAGGTCATTTCTAGGTCATGCGGGTTTTTACCGGCGGTTTATTAAGGGTTTTAGTGACATAACCAAGCCTTTATGTAACTTGTTGTTAAAAGATCAACCGTTTGATTTTAATGAAAATTGTCAAAACGCTTTTAACAAGTTAAAAGAGAAGTTAGTTGAGGCCCCAATCTTGCAATCGCCAAATTGGTCTTTTCCTTTTGAAATTATGTGCGATGCGAGTGATTATGCGGTGGGGGCCGTGTTGGGACAAAGGGTTGAAAAGAAACCCGTTGCCATATACTACGCGAGTAAGACTCTTTCGGATGCACAATTAAATTACACCACTACCGAAAAAGAGCTACTTGCGGTGGTATATGCTTTGGATAAATTTCGGGCATATATATGGGGTAGTAAAGTGATTATTTATTCTGATCACACTGCCGTTAGGTACCTCATGGAGAAGAAAGATGCAAAACCGAGGTTAATCCGATGGGTGTTGTTGCTCCAAGAGTTCGATTTGGAGATACGGGACAAAAAGGGTACCGAGAATGTTGTGGCGGACCATTTGTCCCGGTTGATGGTTGAAGAAGATCCTACAACTGTAGAGATCAATGAGTCTTTCCCAGATGAGCACATAATGAAATTAGATAAATTGCCATGGTATGCTAACATTGTCAATTATCTTGTTACAGGTGATATGCCGGCACATTGGGATAGACGGAAGAGGCAACACTTCATGTCCCAAATCAAGTACTATCGGTTGGAAGAACCGCATTTGTGGAAGGAGTGTGCGGATCAAGTGATAAGAAGATGCATAGATGATGAAGAAATTCCAAGCGTGTTACAGCATCTACATTCGTTTGCGTGTGGTGGTCATTTTAGTGGTCACAAAACGGGTTATAAAGTGTTGAATAGTGGCCTTTATTGGCCTACTATTTTTATAGACGCAAATGAATTTTCTAGAAATTGTGTAGAGTGCCAAAAACTAGGGGGTATTTCAAAAAGGGACGAGATGCCCATGCAACCAATCCTTGTAGTTGACATTTTTGACGTATGGGGAATTGATTTCATGGGCCCATTCCCAAATTCTTATGGCAATTTGTACATCTTGGTGGCCGTTGACTATGTGTCAAAGTGGGTTGAAGCAATAGCCACCAAGACGAACGACCATTCCGTGGTGTGTAATTTTGTCCAAACCAATATTTTTTCAAGGTTTGGGATTCCTCGTGTCATCATAAGTGATGGAGGATCTCATTTTAAAAATTTTTGGTTTGGGAAACTTCTAAAACGGTTTGGTGTTGACCATAGGATTGCTGCCCCTATCACCCGCAAACAAGCGGGCAAGTTGAGGTGTCAAATAGGCAAATCAAAGAGATTTTGCAAAAGACCGTGCGGGCGGACCGTAAGGATTGGTCAATTAAATTGAACGATGCTTTATGGGCCTACCGTACGGCACATAAGACACCTATTGGCACTACACCTTACCGGTTGGTTTACGGTAAAAATTGTCATTTACCGGTTGAACTTGTGCATAAATCGTTATGGGCTATCAAAGAGGTTAATGTTCAATATGACGATGCAGGTAACGAAAGGAAACTTAAGCTATGCGAGTTGGAGGAGCTACGGGAAATGGCATATGAATACGCGTCCAAGTACAAGGATGGAATGAAGAAAGCGCATGATGCCAAGTTGAGAAAGAAAGAATTCGAGGTTGGCCAAAAGGTGTGGCTTTACAATTCAAAGCTCAAGTTCTTTCCCGGAAAGCTCCGGAGCAAATGGATGGGACCCTATGTTGTCACCCGGGTCGGACAATTGGGTGATGTTACTATCGAGGACCCGAAGGATGGGGTACGGCAAACGGTAAATGGTCATCGGCTAAAACCGTTTCTCGACGGTAACGAAAAGGTAGATGAAAACAAATAATTGGTGAGCTTCGTGGCAAGCTTGAGGTCGAATGAAAAGGACCGGTAACAATTGGTGTAAAGTTATGTATAATTATTTAATTGTTTGCGTATTTGGATGTTAATCGTTTCCGTTTCCTACTAACCTTTATTGATTGTGTGAAGTTCGGGCACTTCAAACGGGTCACGAAGATACAAGGTATGTTTTAGACTTGGTTATGTGCATTGAGGACAATACACGATTTTTTGGGGGGTGGTAGGGCCGTTGACGGTTGTTGCGTTTCAAATTTTTAACTTATAAAAATTCACAAAAACAATTTTAATAATTTTTAGGATTTTTGTTTGTGTATAGTCCCTTTATTAAAAACCCATAAAAATCTTCCTATTTTTCAAAAAAAAAAAAAAAAATTAAAGAAAATAAAGCCTGTCGGCAACGGGGTGGCGGCCGTCGCCGACGGCTTCAAAATAAGCCCGTCCGCCCACAACTACCCGTAGACAGACCCTTAAGCCGTCGGATGAAGACATGATTTCCCTTACCCGTCGGCGACGGGGTGGGACCCGTCGGCGACGGGGTGGGACCCGTCGGCGACGGGCTCACAATTTCACTCTGACATCAGTTCGTTATTGGTGCTTTAAAGTCGAACCAAACCCCAATTTTAACCATCTAAACATCAACAAACTCAATATACATCAAATATCTCGACCCACATTCACCTTACATCATACGATCCACTTAAATCCCTGCTCTCTCTCTCTCTCCTAATTCACTCACCAACTTCATCTTCTTCACAAAAGCTCAAGAACCCTAAAACCTTAAAACCTCCATAACTCCTTCAATCCTCCACCAAATCAACTGATTTTTGAGTCCATCTTGAGTATTTTTTCGAGAGGAACAAAACTCCCAACCCGGTTTTCATCAATTCTTGCTAGTTTGCAAGATTTCTGGGCGTGTAATTTAGGGTTTTTGAAAGGGTGTGCATCAAGTTGCTTGGTTTCCATCTTTTCTTAGTTCTTCTTGTCTAACAACATCGAAGGTATGGATTCTCCTTAAATTTATGCTTGATTATCATATGTTTAGTTGTTTTTCTTCCGAAATTTTAAACTTGTTAGTTTAAGAGTAGGTTGTTTAGACAATGTATGTTGTTCTAGCATGATTTTGAGAAAGATTAGTTGCTTTGGATGGAATTTGAGCATGTTATAACTTTAGTGATGTGATTACACTTGTTATGAACATGATTGAACATGAAGGTGATGTTGACTTTTGTTGAAATTATAAGAAATTGTAAGATTAACAAGAAATTGATAAGTTTATGATAAAGTGAGCGACTTTGGAAGTTTAAAGAGGCGATTTTACATTCACTTGTTAATTAAAATGTCAACATCACACATCATGTTCAAAGTTTGAGAATTTAGTAAAGGTTTGGGTTTATATTAAGGTTTTGCTTGTTTGTGATTGTAGTTATGGCCGGTGGTAAAAGACAAAAGACAAAAGACTACAGGGCAACCTTCATCATCAGGAGTCGGTTCTTCTTCCGGTTTAATACCGAGGAAGTGGGAGCAATTAAGCTCCATCGCAGAGGGTGATGCAAGAATGTACAGACAAGATTGGGCGTGGACAAAGTTCAAGGATAGCAAAAGCGCCGAAGTTTGGGATGAGGAGAAGAGAAAACTTTTATCGGAATATCAAGATAGAAAGTTAGAGGCCAAGCTCTGGAAATGGAAAATGGTCAATAACGTGAGTACCTCAGTTCCGGAAAGGAGTTTATGTGAAAGAATGGTGAATGTTGAAGAGTTCAAACAATTCGGAATAACACAAATGTTTGAACGCCAAGGTTGGGAAAGAGTGCTTGATTGGTGCGAAGATAACACTTCGCGGATATATTTGTCGGAGGTATGTGAATGGTTGTCGACACTGAGGTTTGTGAATAAGGATAGCTCTCCCGCGGAATGGAATTTGGTCGGGAAGACAACTCGAGGGACAATGAAGATGTCTTTTGAAACCATCAACCGCATTGCACGCTTTGATTCCTTGGGGGTACAAGCATATGACTATCCAACCATGCAACAATTTTTGGATAGTCATGCGAATAATGGTGATCCGGATCAGATGACCGCGGTTGTTTTACCTTATCATGATGGGGGAGAGGCAAAGAGAAAGCACATGACGATTGAGGGAAAGATTCTCCAAGGGATTAATGTTGAGAACATTTTGGTGAGGTTTGGTGATCGTGGAAGTGTTAAAGCGGGTGACTGTAGGGTGGTGCATTCTTTGCTATATGGGACCCCGACATTGTCATGGAGACACATAGTGATGATGAACACGTGGGCTACTCGGGAGTCGTTCCAGAGGCGTTTTATTCCATACGCACGCCTCATTAGTGCCATGATTGTTCAACAAATTTGCCTACCTTCGGAATCACTATGGGTAACTAAACCGTTGGAGGAACTTAACAAGGCTTCCATGAAGAAGAATTGGAACATAGAAGTTAAACTCTCGGGGAACAAGTATGTTGTGACCGACAAGTTGGGTCATAAGTATGAGTTCCTTACTTCAGGGGCACCACCGGAATCGGAAGAAGATGAAGAGATGGGGGATGAAGAGGAGGAAGCTGGACCCTCCGGTCCACAAAGACCAAGACAAAGATACATGAGGCCGCATAGAGAAATTAATGCAGATGTGGCGGGCTTTGTGACCACTAGGCGGGTGCCCTCCTATAAAAATTTTGATCGGGGACAGCAAGAGATATATGACAATGTCTCTGCATGCATAGGTGAAGGCCGAGAGTATAACCGAAGGAGGGAAGCCTATGAGGAGGCACAGGGACCTCAAATGCAGGAGTTTTGGGCAGTTCAAGCAGCCCATCGGGAGAGAATGGATAAGTTTATGGAAGAGCAACAACTGTTCCAAGCAATGCAAAGGTCACACATGGAACAGTTGGCGAAGAGGCAAGAGGATGAGGAAGCCCGAAGACGGGCATGGGAAGAAGATGAGGTTAGGCGTCAAAATGAAGCAAGAGGATTGGAACGACGCCGATGGAGTGCTTTGGCTGTCTCTCACCAAATGGCGATTAACAACACCAAGATACTCCACGATCAGGAGCGCCATCAAAGAGACCTTCAAGCCGGTCTCCCGTACGCCGAACACTCGGGGTGGACTGATTACCCCAATCTTCCTCATCCACTAGGTCCATCCGATCCCACCCCTCATTGGCCCGAGGCAGTCGGTTCTAGCTTTATCCCGATTCCGTACCAACCCCCGCCTCAAGGGGAGCAGAGTCCCCTCGATAACTATAGGGAGATGTTCGAGTCCCTCACTGGTTATCAATACCAGCCCAACCCGCCAGTGGATCCAAACGAGCGATATCAGCGGTAGAGGTATGGTATGTTTTTGTTGTATATTATTTTGTTTCCGTTATTTTTATTTCATGTTATTTATTTTCGCCTAGTTAAATGAACGTTGTGGGTGTGTTCCCTATATAACCCTCATGAGACCTCTCGTCCTCTCAAGCTATTGAGGGGTTTAAAAGGGCTTGTTGCATAAGTTAAATGCAACCGTGATTCCTACGAAAGTGAGTTAGGTTTATTGTTGTTGTAAATTATTGTCCACATAAATCGAAGTGAAATAACACATGGCTTGGTAATATGTTTCATAAAAAGGGTAGAACTAGGTAACTAACAAATTTTGGTGGTTGTGAGAAGCATGCTTCTACACAAGGATTAGAATTTGTAGGTACAACATGTTCGCGGGACAACCGTTTTTATGAAGAGGCGAAGGAGATATGAGTATCAAGCGACAAAAATCAGGTGCATGTGTTTCCTTTTACTTTGATTCTTAGTTAGGAATAAGTGGATTGTACATTGTATTTTATTTTCCGGGGTGAGATTGTGGGAAGGATAGACGTGTCACATCCCTTGTGCGTTTTAAAACTCTAGTTCTTGCACATTGAGGACAATGTTTACCTCAAGTGCGGGGATGGGGGAGTAGTAAAAGTTTTCGATTTTGACCCATTCATTTAAATTCTATACATTGAGGACAATGTTTGCCTCAAGTGTGGGGATGGGGGAAAATTTCAAAAATTTTTCAAAATTTCTTGTCTTAAAAGCGATCTTAAAAGCACAAGTAACCAAGTCAACGAGGGATGTCACAACCCATTTGGTCTTTTGTCATGGTCAAGTTCAAATTAATAAGCATAACGGGTATTTAGCGGGTGGTTATTTGGGAATAATTCGCCTAAGGAACTAGCAATTTATGCATATCACATATCATACCCTTATACGTGAGGTTTGAGCCACTTTTATATCATAGATTTACATTTACATGTTTCTTTGTTTGAGTGGACCATTAGTCGCGTATTGTAGAACTTGCAACTTTTGATACGTTTGAGACTATAGACCGAATACAAGCACGAGAATGATTAAGGCATTAGGTAAACCTTTTCTCTTAAAACCATTTTTCTATCCTTACCCGAACAAATTCCCTAGTCGCCCATTTTGAGCCTAAACCTTTCGTTTGACCACCCTATAGCCCATAGCCTTTAAACCTTTTTCTTTTAAACCCGTGTGATGGAAATTCGATTATAGTAGCAAAGTTTGTATAGTTGTATTTGTTTGTTTGCGAAAAAAAAATCAGAAAATGTACGAAAAAGAATAGAAATACATTGAGAAAAGAACAAAAATTTATGTTTCTAGTTGTTGAATAAAAGGCTAAAGTTGTTGCCTTGTAGTAGATGTTTATAGTTTACTTTTGTTTAGAATAGTCTTTGGTAATAAAAATCGAATTTTCATCACCTTAGCCACTTAAAAATATCATATTTCCTACCCTTCGCTTAGCCCCATTACAACCCTTTCAAAGACCTTTTGACTTGTGCTTAGTATTCGTGTTCGGTGGTGGAGAATGATTGAGTTGCAAGCCTATGCGGGTACGTGTTCTAATCGGTTTTGAGCGATTAATTGTTGAAGTGCTAATACATTATACACGTTAGACAATTTTAAGCCGAGTGGAGATCACATTGTGAGGGATATGCATGAGTTGTTAGTTTTACGGGCGGGTTATTCTTGGATAACCATTATTATATGTGATTATTCACTTTACCGGTAAATATGTGGAAAATGTAAAGAATGTGAACTTTTGTATGACAAATAGACCTTAACCTCTGTCTCGGGAATGGGATGTGTATTCGTTGTTCGACCCACGTGAAAGTAAAAAACAGATTTGCTTGAGGGCAAGCAAAAGACAAGTGTGGGGATGTGATATGTGGTTGAAAACCGGTGCTTGTAATCGTATAACTTCATGTTTTTATATGAGTTTTAATCTTGAACGGCCTACTTTTAATTAAATTTGTGTTTATGCAGGTTTGATGGAGTTTAAGGACTTTTCGGGAGCGTTACAAGCCACCGGGTCGAAAACCGGAGCACCGGGACGCGTTACGGATCAACCGGGAGCGGAAAATGGAAAATTAGAGAATGAAGAAACGAGAGCCCGTCGCCGACGGCTTTGACCCCGTCGGCGACGACTTCCAGAAATGCCCGTCGCCACCTTTTGGCCGTATCCAGACTAATAAGCCGTCGGAGGAAAACGAACAAACCAAAGCCCGTCGCCGACGGGTTGAGGGCCGTCGGCGACGGCTTGTCAAAACGAGAAACGCGAATTCTTGTGTTTTGGGGATCAAGATTGATTTCTATTGGCTGGGGGTCATTGAAGTCGGGAGTTACACTTCACTTGGGTTTTGAACTTCATCTTGGAGCCATTATTCACCTACCATTCCATCTCTAACATCAAGACTTCATCTCTACAACCGAATCACAATCATTCATCCTCAATTCACCATCAAAACCCTAATTCATCCAATCCATCATCCTTCTCACCATCATCATTCCATAAACCCTAATTCTCCATCATTCCTTCATCCTACAAGCTTCAAGATGACTCCATCCGCACTCCAAGCATCCGGTGATCAAGTTGCATCAACCATGAGCGGCTAATCATCTCGGTTTCACCCCGGTGTAGGTAGTTGTTAATTTAAGGGTTTCAATTTGTTCTTGTTTCATCTTAGTGACAATTTGTATTTGGTTTTTGAAACTTTTGACAATAGTATTACATTTGTTACGAATTCGTGAATTGTCGAACGATGTTAAAAGTTATGACTTTGCGAAATGGTGATATGTAATTGTACGTTGTCATTGTTAGGATTTACTTGTGTTGATTACAAAGTGTCTTTTTGTCCGTTCTTTGGGGCGTTGATAGCTAGTAGCACCTAAGTCACGGTACACTAAATCCGTTAATCGAATGCATTTGAGTTGAAACTAAAACTTGTAGAAATCCTAGGTTAACAATTACCGAAACCGGGTGTGATTCCTTTTTATTATAATTGTTCTAGTATCCAAAATTCTTGCAATCGTTAATTAGTAGTTGTTAATTGATTAATCCAATTCCAGTAGTTCAAATTCACATCTTTCTACTAAACAAAAATACAAAAATATCTGGCAAGCTTCATAATTGTGACAATTGTTTTAATTCATTCGAATCCACACACAAACCACATACTCTTCGTGGTTCGACCCCTTACTACCACTAACACATTGTTAAGGGTAATTTGGGCTTATAAATATTATCTTTGACCGGAGCGCGACACTTCGATCAGAGGGGTCGGGCATGCCACGTTTATTCCTTTTCTTGTATTATTGTCAGATTTGGCTGTATTTTTGCTTCTTTTGTTCATTTAAGCTCATTTAACCCTGAAAATACAAAAGGAAGACAAAAGCACACTTTTTCCAATATTAGTACTAAAAAGGGGTTAATTTTATGCCTCATTTGATGTAATTTATATGTTGCATTTTGCACACATCAGGCTCGTATCCAACATGATTCACAATATGCAAGTTACGAATATGTCGTAACGGTGTCAAGTATATGTTCAAACCCAAGAATCCAATGCGTTAAAATAGCCTATTCCAGGTTAGAATAAAGGGAGGTTAACATGTTTGACTTAACAATACCCCAATAATCATGGGCGGTGCATTACTCCTATAGCACTATAATTGTTAAGGTAGGCTTGTACGAAGTTAATGAGCATATAGAAACGAAAAGTTTAACATCACATACGAGATTAACAAGCATCATATAGTTTCATGATTCAAATATGGATAGAGAGTGATTCAAATAGTTTCAAGTGTGTTTATAATATAGAATACATGTTGCATCCCAAAGTGTTTAAAAGTAAAAATGGGATCGAGTATACTCACAAAATTTGCTAAGTCTTCCGATTATCCAAGTGTTGACGAGCGTATGAGATTAGGAGGATGGAACACCGAGGTCACCCTATATGGGCAAGCGATGGTGCATGAGTAAACGGAAATTTTGACGGAGGATTTGAAGTAGAATTTAAAGTATGTCAAGTTGATGGATAAGTATATATATATATACATATATATATATATATATATTTTATATAGTTTAAGCAATAATTCTAAATTAAGTTTATTGAAAATATTATAGAAGTATTGTCAAAATAGATATACATTTACATTTATTGTTATAAAAATTAATCGAATTTGATAGGTTTCGCTTTATAAAATTAACGCGTTTCGTTTTACGAAAAAAACGGGCTGATTTTCCTCTGTTTTTGGACGATCCCGACAACACAAGTTGTTGATATATAAGTCAAAACGCAACAATTGAATAATATATAAACAGTAAGCGAATGTTTTTGTAAAGTTGGGCGAATGCTTAAACAATATAAAAACTATACACGACTACTTTTGTAAAATTGGCGAATGATTAAACAATATCTAAACTATATAAGACGGTTCAAACTCGGTTAGTATTTACTAATAAATAAACGAAACAATATAGACGAAACTTGTTTGTTTAGAGTTTTACCGAGTCTTGCGTTAAAGTTGACCAAAGTTTGATCGAGTTGACCGAACGGAAACTGAACTGAATCTGACCCGAGCCGAAACAAAACTGCACCGAGACTTGACCCGCAAAACCCAAGTACGAAAACTGCGGAACCATAGCTGAACCGAACAATCCGACTTTGAATCATCACGAACTAAACCAATCTGACTTAATAACATCGCCACCTCCGTCGTTGACGACGACCAGAAGTTGTCGTAGGTCACAACCATGTCTGTCATCTTGACCCGAACCAAACGTCACCCGAATCTGAACCGACTAATCTCGAAAATCACCTGAAACTCGAACCATAAACCAACTCAGGATCAAATCTCGAACTATGACCCGCAACTAGAACTACCTACCTGAAGCTTACACATCAGCACCACCACTGCTCCACGACCGTCGCCGGACTTCCGAACAGAAACCCGCCGGAAAAAGCAAAGACCGCTGAATCTTCGTCGGTCATCTGCCGACGTCGCGCCGGACCACCACGAACCGCCCGAGCTTCTTCTTTCTCTCTCCTCACTCTCTCTATCCGCTCTGTCCCCTCACCGCGCCGCCACCAGACAGAGGTGGTGGCCGGTTGTTTTGTTGGTATCCCTTTCTAACTTTAAAGTTCAACGAGACTAACTAGATTCTTAAAAAATAAACCTTTAAATAGTAAGATCAATTAATTTAATTAATTAAACCATAAATAAATAACCATTTTTATAACGAATTAGATTAAAGATTAAAGATTTTTCGATGATTTTAACGAAACGACGAATACAAGGATACAAAGTTTCCAAAAATAGGGATATGAACAATGGTTTCTAAATATGGAAAGTTGTGAAAACGCGGAGCGTTACACATAAAACATTTATATATTAAAAACAAGAGTTAATAGCCAAAATGGTCCCTGCGGTTTGCTCACTTTTGCCACTTTAGTCCAAAATCCAAAATATTTAAATCTGGGTCTCTGAGGTTTTCATTTTGTTGCCATTTTAGTCCAAATTTCAAAAACCCCCTTTTTTGACTGTTGCAACCAGCCTATTTTGTCCTTTTGCGCATGGGTATTTTGGTCATTTTTATGAGTTATTATAACAAACCCAGATCAAGAACCCAGATCATCTCTCTCAAAGCAGATCAAGAACCCAAATCAACTCTCTCTCTTCTCTCTCTCTATAGCACCACCACCACCGCCACCTCCTCCCCCTTCTCACCACCGCCATCGCCACCATCAACACCCACCCCACAAGCACCACCTCTTCAGAGCACAACCACCCCCGTTCTCCCATCTCCCCTCTCTAAAACCCTAGCTCGTACCCTCTCTTTCTCTCTCTAAACCTCGTCGGAGGCGATGATGATACAACAACTCTCTGCACCTCCTCTCTATCTCTCTAAACACACCTGACTCTCTCTCTCTCTATAGCTTTTACCCTCTCTTTCTCTCTCTAAACCTCGGCGGAGGCGATGATGATACAACAACAACAATCAGAGAGTTTTGACTTGATATGAGGTACAACAGCAACGATCAGAGGCGATGATGATTTTTTCGTTGTCTGAGTGAATCGAGTGAAGCTTGAGACTTACCTTATCTTGGCGGGGTAATATCCGGCTGTTGAAGCAGCTGCGATGTTTGCAGCCATGGAGGTTGGTTCATCTTTGTTTTGATTATTATTAACAGATCTCAGCCTCTTTTAATTCTTCTTTTTCATATTTTTGTTTTTTTATTTTTATCAAGGGTTTTGACTTGATATTTTCGTGAATGGAGGTAGAAGGGGTGTTGATGGGTGGGTCTTGATGATGGCGGTGGTGAGAAGGGGGAGGAGTTGGCGGTGGTGGTGGTGCTTGTGGCGGCAGATGTGACAACCCGAGATTTCAAGGTCTTTTCCCTACGAATCACTAGTTTCACAATCCTGTTTTTATAATTTGTTCTATGTGATGTCATGAGTAGTGTATGATTATAATATTCTGATTCTTGGTTGATTAAATTTGCAATGATTAATAGTTTTATAGTTATTGAGTAATGGAAAGCCAAGTGACGAAGAATGACTCTTCGCCACAAGTGGGCTCGACGAAGGATGGGTCTTCGTCACCATCTATAATCGACGAAGAATGAACTTCGTCACCCACGGCCCAAATGAAGCCCAGTTGTGCGGTTCGGCCCTATTCATGCTATTTAAACTCAAACCTGCCTAACCATAAAGCCCTCCTCCTCAATTGTGAACCTCAGCAGCGCCTTTCATCTCCCTCGAAGCCCTTTTTGCACTTTCGTGATCAGTTCATCATTCGGTTAGCATCCCACCGTACTTCATGTTATTTGATAATTGTTTTATGATGATTTGAGACCTGCTGGGGATATAGGACCTTGTTAGAAATCATACTTCTATATTATGTTGATTAGGGTTTTGATGTTCATTGTTAACCTAAGGAATTAGAAGATGCATGACGAGGATCTGATGGTTTGTATGTGTTCATGTTCATTATGTGGTTTAATAAATTTTGTTTGATTGAAGTTATATTATGATATCTGTTCTATATGGTTATTTAATAGTCGAGAATGTGACATGATGAACATGATGATGTCTAGGGCTGCTTATGATTGATTTATGAGTGTTAAGGAAAAACTGTTGTTATGAAATCGTATGATCATGAATGATAACTGACTAGAGCATAAGGTTTGATCCGTTTTTGGAATGTTGAATGTGTTTACTGGAATTAAGGAATTTTCGTAACTGATAAGAGCAGGCGGTGAACTCCCAGGTCGACGAAGAATTAATCTTCGTCGACATGCCTTTTGACGAAACTTGAGATCCTTCATCACACTTAAACCCGACGAAGGTTAAACCTTTGCCAGGGGATTCTTCGGCACCCATGCACTCTACGAAGAATAATCTTCGCCATTAGTAATCTTCGTCGCTGAGGATTCTTAGTCGATAAGGAACCTTCGCCGTTAGATAAACAGGCAAACAGTAGCAACGTATTTGGTAATGGACTATGTGTTTATAAGATTCTGTTGGTTGCATGATTATAATGTGGAATAGGAACGAGGGATCTGAATTGATTATGTGATTTGCACACTTGCTAGCTAAGTGACAATATGTAACATGCTGACTTGCATGAGAACTGAGCACTTGATACATGTGAAACAATGACCTTTGTGACTGAATGTAATCTGTGTGATATACGTGACTTGGTTGATTATGAAACTGATCATGATTGGTAACCGCGGTAGGGTTGGTTGATTAACTGGAACGGGTAACTTGATAAATACCGAGCAAATCTAAGGTGAGTTCACTGCTCTTTCTCTAAGCATGCGTCCCGGGGAGGGATATCTGGTAAACGCTCCGGGGAGGAATGTCGGGTAAATGGGTTTGACTGGAATGTTAAACTCGGGATGTTGGTTAATACACTCATATCTATCATTAAGTCCCATCATATGTCGAATAGGTTGCCGGGGAGGCAACGGGGTTATTAGTTGATAGCGCTATTAGGTTTGGCACCCTCACACCGTACCGGGTTTATCAAGTTACCCGTTCCAATTTGATAGAGCATTGGGGAAGGGCAAATAATCTGGAGCCATCTGCGGTAATCGAGTTATTAACATCATCTAATCACTGGAATGTTCTAAACTCATATTTGGTAACTAAACGTGTTAACAAACTTTGAACTCACCAGCGTTATCTGATACACTTGTTTGCATGCTTGCAGGTTGTTAGAGTCATGGTTATGGAACTTGCTATCTGGGAGTGTTGGAATGGTCATGGGTCGAGTCTCTTGGATACATGTTCTTTGGTTTCGTACACTTGTTTTGAAACAGTTGATTAACGATTTACATTATGCTTCCGCTGACTTTTTGGTTTATGTTATGACTTGAAACTATATTATGAAATAAATGGAATCTTTTATTTATTATATTGTTATAGTTCAATGTGATTAGTGGCTGGATCCTGGTATGTCACACTTCCCGCGGTGTTTCCGCTTGTGGTATTTTAGGGGTGTGACAGCGGAGAGGAGAGAGGGAGAGAGAGATGGGTTAATTAGTGTTGTTGATTCGTCATAGTTGCAGGTGTTGATGTTCTGTTGTTTGAGAAGATGATGATGATTCAGTTGTTTGATGATCTGCTTTGAGAGAGATGATCTGGGTTCTTGATCTGGGTTTGTAATTAGCTGTTTGTTATAATAACTCATAAAGAGGCGATGATGATTTTTTCGTTGTCTGAGTGAATCGAGTGAAGCTTGAGACTTACCGTATCTTGGCGGGGTAATATCCGGCTGTTGAAGCAGCTGCGATGTTTGCAGCCATGGCGGTTGGTTCCTCTTTGTTTTGATTATTATTAACAGATCTGAGCCTCTTCTGATTCTTCTTTTTTATATTTTCGTTTTTATTTTTATCAAGGGTTTTGACTTGATATTTTCGGGGTTAATTAGTGTTGTTGATTCGTCATAGTTGAAGGTGTTGATGTTCAGTTGTTTGAGAAGATGATGATGATTCAGTTGTTTGATGATCTGCTTTGAGAGAGATGATCTGGGTTCTTGATCTTGGTTTGTTATAATAACTCATAAAAATGACCAAAATACCCCTGCACAAAAGGACAAAATAGGCTGGTTGCAACAGTAAAAAAAAGGGTTTTTGAAATTTGGACTAAAATGGCAACAAAATGCAAACCTCAGGGACCCAGATTTAAAAATTTTGGATTTTGAACTAAAGTGACAAAAGTGAGCAAACCTCGGGGACCATTTTGGCTATTAACTCTAAAAACAATTTAGTTATATTATTTCTGAATTATCATATACGTTAATGCTTAAAAAATGAAGAGTTTGGCGAAAAAATTAGAGGGAAACGATCCCTAGAGGAGTATTATATCCAGGGGTGTTAAATAGGTCGTTTTTTTTTTTGAAAGGAAAATTTCATTACCAACACAGACCACACCCGAAAACCGGGGGGCAAAACTACAACAAACTACATATTAACAAAATTACACCAATCCGACCAGGAAACGGACCTATTCTTCGACCTATGATTGAACCACAAAAACCCTAACGACCTAACTTCGCTAAACACTTCGTCAACCTTGACCTCGATACCCGAAAACACAGCCCTATTCCGGGCCAACCATAAGCACCAGCATGAAACAAAGATGATACCTTGAATAATATCTTTGTCCTTAGCCATAATAGAGCTCCCGTTGTGAATCTCTACCAAGTCTTTAAAGGAGAACGCAAAAATAGGGGGCAATCTACACCAACGACTTATCTTTTGCCACAAAATAACCGCCTTGATGCACGATGTGAAGAGATGTTCAACTGTTTCCGAATCCGACTTGCACACCGGACAAATATCTTCACCAGCCCCTATGTTTCTACGAAGAAGGGCATCCGCGGTAGGAATCTTGTTCAACGCCGCTTTCCAAACAAAAACGTTACATTTGATCGGAACCCACTTATTCCATTCCAAAACGAACCTGTTACTATTAAAGTTCACCCCTTCTAGCACTCTCTTGACCGAACTGACCGAGAAAGCTCCATCCCGGTCCGGTAACCACTTCCAGACGTCGTTGCAGCCACGTAATTGAACCGGAACAACAGCGGCTTCGAGCTCACTCAATTCTCCAAGTTCGTCAGCCATCGACGGGTCATGTTTCCATAGCCACTCTCCATTAATCCTGTCCCTTACCGAGCAGTTTTTCACTACCTCAAGAGCGAATAAGTTCGGAAATTTCTCACACAGCGGTATCTCCAATAACCAAGGGTCCAACCAGAAAAGAATTCTATCACCCCTACCCACCGTCCCCCTAATGCAATCGCGAAAACATGAGTCTTGAACCAGGGGCTTAGAGATCAACGAAGCAATGTTATTCCAAACGCCTCCTAAAGATTTTTTGAACGGAATGAACGACCAGCACGAAGCTCCGGAATGAATAGCATCTACCACTTTGACCCAAAGATTATCCGATTCCAACTTGAACCTCCACCCCCATTTACATAGAAGAGCTCTATTAGTGTTTCGAAGTTTGCTAATGCCCAATCCACCAAACTTTTTGGGTAGTGTTACAATGTCCCACGCCACCCAATGAGTCTTCCTGACATCACTCGACCCTCCCCAAAGAAACCTTTTAATAAAGCATTCCAAGTCTTTAATCACCTTCTGAGGAGCCCTGTATAAAGAAAAATAGTAGTTCGGCAAACTCTCAAGAATCGATCGGATGAGAGTAATTCTACCTCCAAACGACAGAAGAGAGGATTTCCAAAGAGCGAGCCTAACTTCAAATAAATCATATACGGGCCTCCAATTATTGACACGGTTCATGTTAGCCCCCACCTTCAACCCGAGATATTTAAACGGGAGGGAATCCGGCTGGCACCCCATAAAGGTTGCCATAGCATTAACTTCCGCAACCTCCACCCCAATACCGTAAAGACTGGACTTCCTTAGATTGATTCTCAAACCCGAGCATACGTGAAAACATCTTAAAATACGAACAATGTTCCAAGCATTAACTTCATTCCATTCCCCGATAATCAAAGCGTCGTCCGCAAAGAACAGATGGGACAAAACCGGGCCATCATTAGGTAAATGAATACCTGAATAGACACCCACCTCCTTAGCCTTCTCGATCAGCCTCGATAACGCTTCCATTACCGCAACAAAGAGGAAAGGAGAAATAGGGTCCCCTTGCCTCATACCTTTACCACACTTGAATTCAAAGGTTGGAGACCCATTAACTAACACAGCCGCACGAGCCGAAGAAAGGACTCCCCAAACCCAAGAACACCATCTATCCCCAAAACCCATCTGGCGAAAGATATCAACAACAAATCTCCAATCAACGTTGTCATAGGCTTTCTCAAAGTCAATTTTGAACAGCAAAGCTTTCTTCTTCAATTTTTTAAGCCAAGTCCAAACCTCATTCATAACAAGAGGCCCATCTAAGATAGATCTTCCCTGCAAAAAAGCCGACTGACTGTCCGAAATAACAGAGCCAAGCACTTTCTTCAATCTGTTGGCTAACACTTTGGAGATAACCTTGTTAACTACCCCGACGAGACTGATAGGACGATAGTCATTAAGACCCGCAGGATCCTTCTTTTTCGGGACAAGGGCTATGAATGAAGAACCACAGCCAGGATTAATAATACCTGTTTCGAAGAACGACTCCAAGAGAGAGCCAAAATCCGCCTCGAAAAGATGCCAGAACCTCTTGAAGAATCGGAAGTTGAACCCGTCCGGCCCAGGGGCCCGATCATCCCCGCACTCAAAAACCGCCTTTTTTTATCTCTTCAGCTGAAAAAACGGACTCCATCCAATCCGCGTCCGCTGTAGAAATCTTACTAAAATCTAAACCAGAGAGCGAAGGCCGGGCATCACAATCTTCCACGAATTTGGATCTAAAAAAGTTAAAAACCTCTTTTTTCACCAAAGACGGTTTTGACACCCATTCGCCATCGACTTTCAGACCATGAATAGTATTGCAAGCTTTCCTGCAGTTAACCATAGAATGGAAGAATTTAGAATTCTCGTCCCCCTCTTTAGCCCATCTAATCCTGGATCTTTGCCGAAGGTCCATACATTTAGCATGCTCTAATTCCGAAATAACTTTCTTGCTTTCCGCCAATATCCATTCCTCTTCCTCAGATAATTCACGAGTATCAAGCAAAGTTTCCAAAGATAACAATTCCTCTTCAGCCTTCATACGAGCCTCGCCGTCCTTTAGAATCGATTTATCTCTCCATTCTTTTAGCTTACCGCGGAGAAACCCCAATTTTTTGATCAAGAACACATCAGGGGGGCTACCATTGGAAGAAAAATTACTACACACCTCTTCCACCACTTCCGAAAACCCCTCTTTCCCCAGCCACGAATCAAAAACCCGGAACGGACGAGCTCCATAGTTCATCGAATTCGAAATAAGGATAATAGGGCAATGATCAGACCACTTTCTCGGGAGAGCTTGAACACGAGCTTCAGGCCAGCCATTAAGAAATTCAGAGTTCATAAAAAATCTGTCAAGCTTGCTTAGTTTCTTACCGTTTTCAGAACGCCAAGTGAACTGGGCATCTCTCATATCATATTCAATCAGACCCGCATCATAGATAAAAGAGTTGAAGTTATTAGCGCAAGCCTGTTTGAACGAGCAATTCCTTCTTTCCTCTCGAAACCTAAC
>JARYGA010026004.1:0-45346 GCA_030545235.1 Helianthus tuberosus | reverse complement strand
CCCCATATATGAGAAACGGACCCAATATACCTTGGAACTTGTGAAAATCAAGAAAACAAAATTCAGGAGTCGGTGGTGGCCCACGACGGACACACCATCTATATGTTGCGGGGCGCGACAGCCCTTGCTTGGCCGGCACACAATGCTGCCACGTGTCCAGTGACACGATAGGCCTACCCCTTGACCCGACAACCCTACAGCCGCCTTTCTTACTCTGGCGGCCCACGACGGGCAAGCCTTGGGGCGTCGCGGGGTGCGACGGACCCCTCGACTAGCCTATAAAAGGGGGGCTTCGGCTTCATTTGAGTTTCGTTCAAATTTTTTGATTCTCTCTCAATATCTATATAGTAGAAACTATACTCGGGCATAATACCCACTATAAAGTGAAGCTCTGCCTCGTTGTAAGTACTATAACCATTCTATTACCCTACACGATCGATTTAGGATTCCGTAATTCATGTCGGCTCTGCCCGACTCAATCATTGGAATTCTATCTCGTGTGTACACCCGATTGATCTAGAATTCCGTAATGCATGTCAGCTCTGCCCTACTCAGTCATTGGAATTCTGTCTCGAGTTGTACGGTTAATGTGAACTGGGTTAATTTACTAACACGTGTGCATTGTTTAATTTTAATAGATAATAATCAGAAGAATCACCAGGAAGCCATAGTAATATCACCTAAGCCAACAATGTAAGTACATTCACTTTTCTCACTATTTGAGAGTACATTTTTATGAGTCAAAATGTTTTACCAAAACCTCAAATGTTTTCAAATACAATTACAGTGATTAAGTCTTTGTCAGTCTTCAATTGCTGCCAATATTATGGGGTATGTATACAGTACTTGATAAACTTCACAATTGGGCACGGGTATCCAATGTGTGATATGACCATAGTCACAGATCCGTCGAGTGATACGTACTGACCGAGTAACTGTGTAGATATAAACATTGTAATCGCCCTTAATACTGTAATGTGTAAACAACTGATGCTTTACCAAAATGGAATGTACTTGCCAGTATTTCTTGCTGATAAAATGTTTTCAAAAAGCATTTCAGGTAACACAATGTGAAAGCCCAATTAGAAGCCAGCTGGAGAGCACTGAAGGCTTGGAAAAGTGGTTATAAAAGTAACCTAAATAAACAAGAAGTTTTTTTTTTCCAATAATTAGGGTTTACCCCTACAAATATGTTGTCAAATGAACTTGGGTTTTTATCCCAAAAAGTTATTATTATAAAAGTTTGGTGTTTTACTCTGATCAAAATATTTCCTAACTACGGTCCTGATGTATTCCGCTGCCAAATTAATAAACACCGATACCACCCATCTGGATCTCGCGGCGCCCACTCCCGGGGTAGGGGTCGGGGGCTGCGACAGTAACGGGTCATAAGCACTTAGGATTACTTTCAAATCAGAATGTAGGCTTTGTTAAACCATATCATATGAGTTCCAACACTCATTTGGTTTACAATACCTCATTCTATCCTATCTCCCGAATCAGGTTCGATTTATTAACATAGTGATCCGATACTAGGTGCCACTTGATTCCTAGATTGCCTGAGCTTTGTTAGTCCACTTAATCAAGGATACCTTGCAATCTCAAATGAGTACATAGTCCCATCTTTTACCGCTTTCAAATATTTTGGGGTGATACACATGTGCCTACTTGTTACTTTCATGTTTACATGCTTTTCATGACATATGCTTGCTATGTTCAACTAGTACACATATAGTACATGATTTCAATTATGCTTTGCTATGTATGTTGACTGAGCATGCTAGCACATTGATTTCATAGACACTTTTGCGGCATATGTTTACTCAGCATATGAGCACATTGATTTACATTACGTTTTTGCTATGTATGTTGACTGAGCATGCTAGCACATGGATTTCATGGACATTTCTACTTCGTATGTTTACTTAGAATACTTAGTACATGGTTTTTACATGACATGCTTACATTGGTTATGACATTTGGTATGTTTAACGGGACAAAAATACATTCATTAACATTGATCACGCTGCTCGGTAGTATGTAATGGTACCATAAGACTTGACAAATCCCGTTCCCAGCTTCCTAGGTTTGTTTGGAAGTAGGGAATGACAGAATCTGAATACATTTTTTATAAACATTTGACTTGTTAAGGGTTTATCCGACAGTCTCAAGGCTTGAATGTATGCGATAAACACATCCACATAAATGTTCGTATCAAACAAAGCATTGGTTTTGCAAAACATATCTTTTGATTCAAACTTTGGTTTATTCAAAGACATTATTTTGTACATGACATTTGATTATACATGACACCATACATATGGTTTGAGTAAAGACTTTTTATTCACCATACAAGATATTTGATTATATAAGACATGGTTTATACCTGACATTATACATTGTTTACACATGACATTTGACATTGGTATTGGTATTGTTATGGGTGAAATTCTAAGCCCATATCCTGGATAGTATCTTGAATTATATCTAAATTATATAATATGTGTTCATAACCAGGATGCTGAATCAGGATATTGGTAACATCCTGATACTGTATCCTGAGGATTACTAACGGATTGTGTGCAGGAGTATGAGCTCAAGTTTGCAACGTTTATGAAGACCTCTTCCCGTGAAGACTCGGTCCAAGTTGTTCGAAGAAGAAGGTTGAGGCCGCTTTACTTGGTCTCCAACGTTAACTAGGGAGTATTCGATGGCATCCCCAATTATATGAGATTTTGTTTTCATTTGTAGCTATAAATATACGGATAAACCAGATCAAATAGGACATCACACTCACTACTCTCGAGCTCTCATACTTTCTCTCGCAACTCTCACTTTCTGAAAAACATTGTAACACTTAGCAACGATCTGGTAAATATCCTACACTGTATCCTGACATTTGAAGTAATAAGAAGAACAAGGCAGCTGCGATTGTCAGCTCCCGTGGCTTTGTGCCAGCGATCTAGATTGATCAAGGGCTTTCCTCGTACATCTCGTGTCACCTTTTACTTTTTGCTCACGGTTTGATTATAGATATAGCTCGATATCCTGAGTTATATCCTGAAAACTATTTTTACAAACGACTAAACCAGAATATTTTCGATACACATTCTTAGCACACTACCTCACTTAACTAATTTGATCACTAAATTTCTTAGGTAATTTTTGACCAAAACAATTTGGCGCCCACCGTGGGGCAAGTGGTGCTATTTCTACTAAAAGCTTTCGTAAAATCATTACTTGGTTTTCTGTTTTCGAAACTTTTTGCCACACTATTTTCAATGGCCTCAAAATCACACATGAGCTCTTCTACCATGTCTGCTACAACCTCTGCAACTATTGGTTCGGTGCTTCCACCACCTCCGAGGACACAAGCAACTTCACAGCCCCAGGCTCCTCCAAGAAGGACCGAAATTCATGTGGCCCGGGATATTATCCCCACTCAGAATGTTCAAGGATCTGTTGCCTCAGGGAGAACCCCTGTTTTAGCTTCTAATGATGAAATTCTAACTTTGTTTGGTAGCATACAGGTTCAGATGAAGCAGCAGCAGGAAACAAATCAAATGCTGATAAGAGAAATACACCTCTTGAAGTCCCATTCGAATAGGCCAGCTGAGGATATTGTCACTCCCCTGCAGCCAAGAGCATTGAACTTCAGTTCAGTAGTGTATACTAAGGATAACAGGGGCAATATTGTGCCTAGCCATTCCCAGAGTCATACTCCTGAGATACCCTCTTCGGTTAGGGTGTCAACTGTGAGAAGTTCAGGATATGCTCCAGGATATTGCCAAAATCCTCAGACTGGTAACATGTCTAATAATACTAATACTCTTGCTACTAATGGTATTGGATCTTTGCAGGATGCAAGTATGACATCAGCACTTTCCAGGGAGCTTCAGATGTTAAAGGACATGATATCCAGTGTACCTAGGGTAGTCCAGCCGATCCCAGAAGTGTCCCAAGATAGCCACAAGATATCTCGATTTGCATATCCTATATGTGATGCTGAAATCCCAAAGAGATTTCAAACCCCCAACATGAAGCTCTATGATGGAACCACGGATCCTGAGGAGCATATTGCTCAGTATAGGGAAAGAATGGAAATTAACCCTATCCCTCCGGACCTCAAGGAAGCTTGCCTCTGTAAGGGTTTTGGTTCTAGTTTACCAGGATTAGCCTTAAAGTGGCTCTTAAACGTTCCTCCTCATTCAATTACATCATTTGCTCACTTAGTCAATTTATTTAACAGTCAATTTTCTTGCAGTCGAAGTTTTGAAAAACTAACCAGTGATCTCTACAGGATAACTCAGGGACCTCAGGAATCCTTTAGAGATTATGTGAACAAGTTTAGCCGGGAATCCTTAGATATCCCACATCTTGATGTTGCAACAGCTGTGCAGGCTTTCAAGTTGGGATTGCAAAAAGATTCTCAATTTTACCAAGATCTTGTAATGAATCCTTGTAGGAACCTGGATGAAGCTCGAAACAGGGCTTTAAGATATATTCGACTGGAGGATGACAAAAAGATGCAAGAGAGGATGAATTCATCTTCAACCTACGAATCAACCAACAGGAAGTCGGAATTCTCGTACAAGCCATATCGCTCTAGGCCATATGGCAGGAATGACAGCAAGAAAGTGAATGCTGTTGAAGACGAGGATCCTGAGGAGTATCCTGAATTGTCAGAATATTGTTTTTCTGTTAATATACCTAAACTAATGTATGCTATGCAGGGTTTGGGAGACAAAGCAAGGTGGCCTAGGAACAATCAACAAAAAGCTGATTGGAAGGATAAATCCAAATGGTGTGCCTTCCATGAGGATTTCGGACATGCTACGGAAGATTGCATTGCACTGAGGAAGGAAATAAGCTATCTACTGAGCAAAGGATATCTGAACGATCTCCTAGGAAGAAAGAAGAATAAGGGTCAGGATACTGAGAAGGATCCTGAACGAGCGGCATCACCTCCTGCAGATGCCAAGATAATTAACTTTATTTCAGGAGGATCCAACATTTGTGGAACTTCATACTCCGTAGCAAAAAGGCATGCAAAGGAGGCTAAGGCAGAAATAGGAGATAGGCCAACCAGGATAACAACCCTCACGACTGATAAAGTGATCACATTCGACAGTGATGACAGGGATACTGTCCAGGATCCTCATCATGACGGTTTGGTAATAACCTTATATGTTGCTAATCATTTTGTCCGCAGGATACTGGTGGATAATGGCAGCTCCGTCAACATTATTCAACTAGAAACATTGAAGAGGATGAATGTATCCCCGATGGATATCACTTCAAAGTCCACTGTACTTGTTGGGTTTAGTGGAGAGGCTAAGAATAATGTGGGAGAGATAAAGCTACCAATATAAGTTGAAGGAGTCAACTCAGTGCAACGCTTCTGTGTCATGGACTCTTTATCCTGCTACAATATTATATTGGGTAGGCCGTGGATCCATGATATGAAAGTTGTGCCGTCAACCTATTATCAGTGCATCAAGATCCCTACCCCTTGGGGAGTAGTCAAGGTGGAAAGTGATCAACAGGAGGCGAAGGAATGTCATTCATCCTCAATGAAATCCTCAACCAAGCCCAAAGCAGGATAGCAATTAAAGATACGAGCCCAGGATATCGCGGAGGCTTCAGAGCAGGATGTTAAGAAAATTATCCTGGATCAGGATAATCCAGATATCTCGGAGCTCGTAGGAACCAATATCCCTTAGGATATTGAGGATCAGTTAACTAACTTTTTGAAATGCAGGATGTCAAAATTTGCATGGAAGCATGAGGATATGACAGGTATCTCCAAAGATATTATTACTCACAAGCTTGGAATTGACAGGCCATTCAAGCCTGTTCAGCAAAAGAGAAGGAAGTTTGCTCCTGAAGAAATACAATCATTCAAGAAGAGATTGAAAGATTATTGAAGTCCAAGACGATCATGGAGGTCAAATTTCCAAAGTGGCTAGCAAATGTGGTCGTGGTTCAGAAGAAGAATGGAAAGTGGAGAGTTTATGTAGATTACACAGACTTAAATAAAGCATGTCCTAAAGACCCATTCCCTCTACCTCATATACACTCAATGGTGGATGTAACTGCCGGTCATGAGATGTTAACCTTCATGGATGCATCCTCAGGATTCCAGCATATCCAAATGGAACCTTCAGACCAGGAGGATACTGCTTTCATGACACCAATAGGTATTTATTGTTATACTGCTATGATGTTTGGTTTGAAAAATGCAGGTGCAACGTACCAAAGATTGGTGAACATGATGTTTAAAGATAAACTGGGGGACACCATGGAAGTATACATCGATGATATGGTAGTGAAATCTAAGAAGGCTGAGGATCACCTCTAGGATATTAAAGGAGCATTTGATATCCTGGATCAATATAACATGAAGCTAAATCCTGCCAAGTGCCATTTTGGAGTGGGGGCAGGAAAGTTATTAGGATATATGGTGACTAAAAGAGGGATAGAAGCAAGCCCAGAATAGATCAAAGCTATCTTGGATATCAAATCACCTTCCAACATGAAAGACGTATAAAGATTAACGGGACGAGTAGCAGTATTAAACAGATTTATATCAAGATCCTCAGAGAAATGTAAAGAATTTTACGATATCCTGAAGAAGAATAAGAAATTCTAGTGGGGAGAAAAACATGAAGCAGCCTTGCAGGAATCGAAGCAGTATTTTTCAACCGCACCTCCATTGATGAAGCCCGAGGATGGTGAACCATTATCCCTGTATCTTGTAGTATCAGGGAATGCAGTAAGTGTTGTTCTAGTAAAGGATCACAAAGGTTAGCAGTATCCTGTCTATTATGTTAGCAAAAGTTTGTTAGATGCTGAAACTAGATATTCACACTTAGAGAAATTGATATTAGCCCTAGTTATGGCATTAACAAAGCTTAGACATTACTTTGAAACACATAGGATTCATGTTAAAACTAACTATCCTGTTAAAAATGTGCTTAGGAAACCTGAGATGTCAGGTAGAATGGCTAAGTGGTCGGTAAAATTAAGTGCCTATGATCTAGTATATGAACCTAGAAATGCCATAAAGTCTCAGGCTCTAGCTGACTTTGTGGCTGATTTCAGTAGTGATGTTCAAAATGAAGTAGACCTAGAAGTCCAACAACTAGGAGAAACCTCAGAATCCTAGACATTATATACTGATGGTGCATCTAATGTTAGAGGTGTAGGATTGGGTATACTACTAAAATCGCCACAGGGGGACATATTACCCCAGGCTATTAGGTGTGAATTCCCTGCCACTAATAATGAAGCAGAATATGAAGCTTTGATTGCCAGATTAGAGTTGGCTAAGAACATGAATATTAAAAGTTTGCAAGTATTTATTGATTCCCTGTTAATTACTAATCATTTTAATGGATCCCATGCAGTTAAAGGTGAGAAATTCATCTAGTATCTCGAAATTCTCAAAAAATTAGCAGGATATTTCGAAGTTTTTACACTTGAACAGGTACCAAGAGAGGATAATGCTGAAGCAGATGCCTTGGCAAATTTAGAATCATCAATCAGGATACCGAAAGGAACTCAAATACCAATACTACAAATCCTATATCCTGCAATGGATCTTTTCAAATCTCAGGATAAGGAAGTAGCAAGTATTCAGGATCCTGGTCGTGATCCTGATGAGGATCCTAAATCCTGGACGGCTCCAATCATGAAATATCTTAAGGAAGGACACATCCCAAAGGATGAGAATCCTAAGGCCTTTAGAATGAAGGTATCACGATTCACTGTTATAAATGATGTTTTGTACAAGAAATCTCTTGCAGAACCATACCTGAGGTGCTTAGTGTTAGGGATAGATTTTCTATACCTAAGTGTTATGGGTAAAATTCTGAGCCCATATCCTGAGAAATATCTTGGTTTTATGATATTTGTTCACATCCGGGATGCTGATTCAGGATATTGGTAACATCCTGAATGGTATCCTCAGGATCACTAACGGATTATGTGCAGGTACGTGGGTTAGAAGCTAGTAACGTTCACAAGGTCTCATTCCGCGGAAGACTCGGTCCAAGTCATTCAAATAAAGACGTTGAAGCCGCATTACTCGGTCTACAACGTTTACAATGGAATATTCGGAGCATCCCATATTTATAGGAATTTTCGTTTGTAATTCGTTACTATAAATAGGTGGGTATATCAGATCGAATAGGACATCACATCAACACTCACTACACTCTTACACTCGTTCTATAGCAATTTTCACTTTCGCACAAAAGCATTGTAACACTTAGCGATCTGGTCAATATCCTGCACTGTATCCTGAAGTTCAAAGCAATAAGAAGAACAAGGCAGCTGCGAT
This sequence comes from Helianthus tuberosus, assembly GCA_030545235.1. Lineage (NCBI taxonomy): Eukaryota > Viridiplantae > Streptophyta > Magnoliopsida > Asterales > Asteraceae > Helianthus > Helianthus tuberosus. The sequence goes on along the minus strand of JARYGA010026004.1, from coordinate 37,002 downwards.
TGACAGCTCCCGAGGTTTTATGCCGGCGATCTAGATTGATCAAGGGCTTTCCTCGTATATCTCGTGTCACCCCCTTTACTTTTTGCTCATTGTTTGATCGTAGATACAGTTCAATATCCTGAGCCGTATCCTGAATACTGTTTTTCCAAACAACTTAACCAGCATATTTTCGACACACTTTTTAGCACACTACCTCACTTAACTAATTTGATCACTAAATTGCTTCGGTAATTTTTGACCAAAACAATTTGGCGCCCACCGTGGGGCAAGTGGTGCTCTCTTTACTAAAAATCTTTGTGAAATCATTAATCGGTTTTCTGTTTTCAAAACTTTTTGCCACATTGTTTACAATGGCCTCAAGATCAAACATGAGCTCCTCCAGTGTGTCTGCTACAACTTCTGCTACTACTGGTCCGGTGCTTCCACCACCTCCTCCAAGGATGCAATCTTCTTCACAACCTCAGGATATTATCCCTACTCGGAGTATTCAGGGATCTGCTCCCATTTTAGCTTCTAATGATGAAATTCTAACCTTATTTGGAAGTGTGCAGGAACAAATGAGGCAGCAACGGGAAACAAACCAAATGCTGTTGAGGGAAATACAACTCCTGAAGTCTGGCTCAAGCAGATCTGCTGAGGATATCGTCACTCCACTACAACCCAGAACTTTGAACTTCAGTTCAGCTGTGTACACTGAGGATAATAGGGGGAATATTGTGCCCAGCCTTCATCAGAACCATACTCCTGAAGTACCATCCTCGGTCAGGATGTCGACCATGAGGAGTTCAGGATATGCTTCAGGATATGGGCAGAATCCTCTTACGGGTAACGTGTTAAACAATAACAATACTCATGCTGCTAACAATAGTGGATCTTTGCAGGATACAGGTGTAACATCAGCATTTACTAGGGAGCTTCAAAAGTTGAAGGACATGATATCCAGTGTACTTGGAGTGGTCCAGCCAATCCCGGAAGTGTCCCAAGACAGCCACAAGATATCTCACTTTGCATATCCTATCCGTGATGCTGAGATTCCAAAGAGATTTCAAACCCCCAACATGAAGCTTTATGATGGAACTACGGATCCTGAAGAGCATATTGCCCAGTATAGGGAAAGGATGGAGATTAACCCTATCCCTCCGGAGCTCAAGGAAGCATGCTTGTGCAAGGGTTTTGGTTCTACCTTAACAGGATCAGCCTTGAAATGGCTCCTAAATGTTCCTCCTCATTCGATTACATCATTTGCTCACCTAGTGAATTTATTTAATAGTCAGTTTTCTTGTAGTAGAAGCTTTGAAAAACTAACAAGTGACCTCTACAGGATAACACAGGGGCCTCAAGAATCCCTAAGGGATTATGTGAACAAGTTCAGCCGGGAATCCCTAGACATTCCGCATCTTGATGTTGCAACAGCTGTGCAAGCTTTCAAGATGGGGCTACAAAAAGATTCTCAATTTTACCAAGACCTTGTAATGAACCCATGCAGGAACTTGGATGAAGCTCGAAACAGGGCCCTAAGATATATTCGATTGGAGGATGACAGAAAGATGCAAGAGAGGATGAACTCGTCCAACACCTATGAGTCAACTAACAGGAAGTCAGAATCCTCATTTAAGCCATATCGCCCTAAGCCATATGGTAGAAATGAAAACAAGAAAGTGAATGCTATCGAAGACGAGGATCCTGAAGAATATCCTGAGTTATCAGAATATTGCTTTTCTGTTAACATTCCTGAATTGATGTATGCCATGCATGATTTAGGAGACAAGGCTAGGTAGCCTCGAAAGAATCAACAAAAAGCCGATTGGAAAGATAAGTCAAAATGGTGTGCCTTCCACGAAGATTTCGGACATGTAACTGAGGATTGCATTGCTCTAAGGAAAGAAATAAGCTATCTTCTAAGTAAGGGATATCTGAAAGATCTCTTAGGAAGAAAGAAGAATAAGGGTCAGGATACTGAGAAGGATTCTGAGCGAGCAGCGTCACCTCCCGCGGATGCCAAGATAATAAACTTTATTTCGGGAGGATCCGACATTTGTGGGACTTCGTATTCGGCGGCCAAGAGACATGCAAAAGAAGCTAAGGCCGAAAGAGGAGACAAACCTGTCAGGATGACTACCCTCACAACTGACAAAGTGATCACATTTGATGCTGATGACAGGGATACTGTCCAGGATCCTCATCATGATGCTCTGGTAATAACATTATATTTGGCTAACCATTTTGTACGCAGGATATTGGTTGATAATGGCAGCTCCGTCAACATAATCCAACTAGAGACTCTGAAGAGAATGAATGTATCTCCGATGGATATCACTTCGAAGTCCACCGTGCTTGTTGGGTTCAGTGGAGAGGCTAGGAACACAGTGGGAGAGATAAAGTTACCAGTATATGTTGAAGGAGTCAACTCGATACAACGTTTCTGTGTGATGGATTCTCTATCCTGCTATAACATCATATTGGGAAGACCATGGATTCACGATATGAAGGCTGTGCCATCAACATATCACCAATGCATCAAGATTCCTACCCCTTGGGGAGTCGTCAAAGTTGATAGTGATCAGCAGGAGGCAAAAGAATGCTACTCATCCTCAATGAAATCCTCAACCAAGCCTAGTACAACATAGCAATTAAAGATGCGGGCCCAGGATATCGTGGAGGATTCAGAGCAGGATGTGAAGAAAATTATCCTGGATCAGGATAATCCTGATATCTCGGTGCTCGTAGGAACCAATATCCCTCAGGATATTGAAGAGCAGTTAACTAACTTTTTGAAATGCAGGATGTCAACATTTGCATGGAAGCATGAGGATATGACAGGTATATCCAAAGACATTATCACTCACAAGCTTGGAATTGACAGATCGTTCAAGCCTGTTCAGCAAAAAAGAAGGAAATTTGCTCCTGAGCGGAATACGATTATCCAAGAGGAAGTTGAAAGATTGTTGAAGTACAGGATGATCAGAGAAGTCAAGTTTCCAAGATGGTTAGCAAACGTAGTTGTGGTACAGAAGAAAAATGGGAAATGGAGAGTCTGTGTAGACTACACAGACTTGAACAAGGCTTGTCCTAAAGACCCGTTTCCTCTTCCTCACATTGATGCAATGGTGGATGCTACTGCCGGGCATGAAATGTTGACCTTCATGGATGCATCCTCAGGATTTCAGTAGATTCAAATGGAGCCTTCTGACCAGGAGGATACTGCCTTCATGACACCAACAGGTATTTATTGTTATATGGCTATGCCTTTTGGTTTGAAAAATGCAGGTGCAACATACCAGAGATTGGTAAACATGATGTTCAAAGACAAGCTGGGGGACACCATGGAGGTATACATTGACGATATGGTGGTAAAATCAAGGAAGGCTCAGGATCATCTCCAGGATATTAAAGGGGCATTTGATATCCTGGATCAATATAACATGAAGCTAAATCCTGCTAAGTGTTATTTCGGAGTGGGAGCAGGAAAATTTCTAGGATATATGGTGACCAAGAGAGGAATAGAGGCGAGCCCTGAGCAGATTAAAGCCATTTTGGATATTAAATCACCCTCAAATATGAAGGATGTTCAACGATTAACAGGGCGAGTGGCAGCATTAAACAGATTTATTTCAAGATCCTCAGAGAAATGCAAAGAGTTTTATGATATCCTGAAGAAGAATAAGAAATTCGAATGGGGTGAGAAGCATGAAGCAGCCCTGCAGGATTTGAAGCAATATCTCTCAACTGCACCTCTACTGATGAAACCTGAGAATGGTGAACCACTATCCCTATACCTCACAGTATCAGGGAATGCTGTAAGTGCCGTCCTTATAAAGGATCATGAAGGTCAGCAGTATCCTGTTTATTATGTTAGTAAAAGTTTGATAAATGCTGAAACTAGGTATTCTCATTTAGAAAAATTGATACTAGCATTAGTTATGGCATCAACGAAGCTTAGACATTACTTTGAGACACATAGGATTCATGTTAAAACAAATTATCCTGTCAAAAATGTGCTTAGGAAACCAGAGATGTCAGGCAGGATGGCCAAGTGGTCAGTAAAGTTGAGTGCTTATGATTTAGTATATGAACCTAGAAATGCCATAAAGTCTCAGGCTTTAGATGATTTTCTGGCTGATTTCAGTAGTGACATTCAGGATGAGGTAGACCTAGAAGTCCAACAGTTAGGAGAATCCTCAGGATCCTGGACGTTATATACTGATGGTGCATCTAATGTACGAGGAGTAGGATTGGGAATACTACTAAAATCGCCACAGGGGGACATATTACCCCAGGCTATTAGGTGTGAATTCCCTGCTACTAATAATGAAGCAGAGTATGAGGCTTTAATTGCAGGATTAGAGTTGGCTAAGAATATGAGTATCAAGAATTTGCAAGTGTATGTTGACTCCTTGTTAATTACTAACCATTTTAATGGATCCTATGCAGTTAAGGGTGAGAAATTAATCGAATACCTCGACATTCTCAAAAAATTAGCAGGATATTTCGATGCTTTTACACTTGAACGGGTACCAAGGGAGGATAATGCTGAAGCAGATGCCTTAGCAAATCTGGGATCATCGATCAGGATACCAGAAGGGACCCAAATACCAATATTACATATCTTGTATCCTGCAACGAATCCTCAGGATAAAGAAGTAGCGGGTATTCAGGATCCTGGAGCAGAGTATCCTGAAAATGATCCTAAATCCTGGACGGCTCCAATCATGAGATATCTCAAGGAAGGACACATCCCCGGAGATGAAAATCCTAAGGCATTTAGGATGAAGGTATCACGATTCACTATTATAAATAATGTTTTATACAAGAAATCTCTTATAGGACCGTATTTGAGGTGCTTGGAGGATCCTGAAGCCAAAGAAGTACTTCAGGATATACATGAAGGGGATTGTGGTAACCACACTGGGGGCAAATCATTATTCTCGAAAGTATTAAGGACAGGATATTATTGGCCAACGATGAGGAAAGATGCTGCAGAATATGCTCGAAGGTGTGATGCATGTCAAAGGCATAGTAACATACTACATCAACCAGCTGAACCACTATATCCTGTAGCTTCCCCTTGGCCATTCATGAAATGGGGGATGGATATAGTAGGGAAGTTACCAAAAGCTCCGGGAGGAAAAGTCTTTATGCTAGCAATGACGGATTATTTCTCTAAGTGGGTTGAAGCTGAAGCATTTGTTCAAGTTAGAGACCAAGAAGTAGTATCCTTCATAAAGAGGAATATCCTGACCAGGTTTGGGGTACCAGCTGAAATCATTTGTGATAATGGGTCCCAGTTTATAAGCAAGCGGACTACTGACTTTTGCAAGAGTTGGGGAATGAAAATGATCACGTCTACTCCGGTACATCCTCAAGCGAATGGACAAGCTGAATCCTCGAACAAGATAATTGTCAATAACTTAAAGAAGAAACTTGGAGCCAAAAAAGGAAGATGGGCAGAAGAATTACCCTTCGTTTTGTGGGCTGATAGGACAACGGTAAAGAATGCAACCGGCCAAACCCCATTTTCCTTGGTATTTGGAGCAGAAGCAGTGATTCCAACGGAAATGGTGATACCTACTACAAGATCTATCCTACAGAATCCCGAACAGAATCCTGAAGCCTTATGTCGAGATTTGGATACTATAGATGAAAAAATAGATGCAGCAAGGCTAAGGATGGCAGCATATCAACAAAGAATATCCAGAGCATATCAACAAAGAATATCCAGAGCATATAACAAGAATATAAGGACTAGGAGATTTCGAGTTGGTGATTGGGTGTTAAGAAAGGCTTTTCAAAATACCACTAATCCTGCCGATGGCAAGCTAGCTCCAAAATGGGAAGGACCATATGAAGTTGAGTCAGAAGCAGGGAAAGGAGCATATCGACTCAAGAATATGGAAGGGGATATGCTACCGAGATCCTGGAATGCAATCCACTTAAAGCTTTATTTCAAGTAAGAATAGAATTTAATTTCTATCTCAAAAGGGTATGTATTCTATCTCTTTTAAATATATTTGTTTATTATCTTGAACCCAATACTGACTTAAGCATCGGAGGGGTGTTAGCCAAGCTAACACCCACCTTAGTTTACAGTTGTTTTGCAGCATATGTTTCAGGATATAGCTCCAGGATATGCACTCAGGATAACTCGAAAGATTAGAGGATTGGCCCCCTCTCTCACGTTTAAGGGATCCTGATCCCTTCAAAGGTTTAAAGGTATTCACCTTTCTTTCGAATTGGGTTTAAACACCTCGCCTGGAGCGCAAGTTATCTAGGTATAGTTCAAGGTAGCGGGACCAGTTCATGTAAAAGTGGCTGACAATTTCGTTACTGTTGGCTGTATCCTCTATCCTGAAGGTATATGAGGATTGATCACCCTCTCTCACGAAAGGGTATTTTCATACTCTCTAAGGTTTAAAGGTTTTCACCTTTCTAAGATTTGGAGTTTATACACTCTCGCCTGTAGCGCATGAAATTAAGGGTTTATCCCCAGGATATCAGGGTTTATCCCCAGGATATTAAGGGTTTATCCCCAGTATGCTGAGGATTCATTCCAGGATATCAAGGGTTTTGTCTCGGGGTGTTCGGAATTTATTCAAGCCAAAGTGTGAATACATTTGCATTTCTATATCGTACACAGGGGACATAGATTATACTATTCAAAGGATGGATCCAAGTTTGTAAGTATGCACTGGGGACATTCCTAAGGTGGAAGATTGGAATTGACTCTCTAAGAGTCTTTGGTATGATCTTTCCTTTTAACGAATGACTTAAGTTTTCTAAGTTATATGACAATATCCCGACCAGGATATCTTTTAGGATACTTGTCAGGATATTTTCAGAATGTGTTCCCATAATATTCCCAAGAATGTTCAAACAAAACAGTTTTCATAAGTGAAATTTGTACACTAATAACAACAATAGTAATGCCAAAAGAGAAGTTATATTATTTGTTTTGGTCAAAAATTACCGAAGCAATTTAGTGATCAAATTAGTTAAGTGAGGTAGTGTGCTAAAATTATGTGTGAAAAATATGTTAACCAAGGTAGTTATAAAAACAGTTTCAGGATACGGCTCAAGATATAGAGCTGTATCTATGATCAAACAATGAGCAGAAAAGTAAAGGTTGACACGTGATGTACGAGGAAAGCCCTTGACCAATCTAGATCGCCGGCACAAAACCTCGGGAGCTGACAATCGCAGCTGCCTTGTTTTTCTATTGCTTCGAATATCAGGATACAGTGCAGGATGTAGAGCGAATCAACTAGGTGTTACAAAGTGATTTGAATACAAGTGTTTGTGTGTAGTGACTGCTGAGAGCTAAAAAGCAAAAGTGTTTTAGAGTGTGTGAAAGTTTCGTTGTGCCTTAATCTGATCCGCCCCCATCTATTTATAGTAAAACAAATGTAACAAACTATCCTAAATAACCGGGATCCAGCGAATATTCCTCAGTCGAATGTTGTAGACCTGGTCTTTCGGGTTCAACGTCTCTCCCATAACAAATACGTCCGAGTCTTGAGGAGACGAAGTCCATTTGACCGTTGGCAAGTCCCAGTCTTTAACCTGCACGTGATTAATTCGATCAACCTCAGGATATCGCCCAAGATGTTAGCAATATCCTCGTCCAGCATCCTGGTCACAAATAAACAATAAAAAGCAGGATATTGATCAAGATATGTATGCTCAGAAAATGACCTATAACAATTGTCCCCAAATATATCTGTTGGTATACCAATCCAACGGATATATTTTAAAAGTTTTATCCCGTAATTCAAGGCATTTAAAACGAAGCGACGGTCAAGATCACATCATAACCTCCAACGCGCTTTTAGCTAAATGGAGATCCACAATGCCCCTATATCTTCTCTCTTCTTGTTTGAAAAGCAGATATCTCCAATAGAGTCTCCAGGTAATTCCCCATTTCTCTTTCACTTTCTGTCAATTTTTCTTGCCTTATTCGTAATGGCTGCCGAGACCTTCACCCAGCAGAATCTCCTCAGAAATCCTGAAAAGGAGGCCTGCGCTTTCGACAACGCAGACATCGCGGCTTTGAGAGCTTCCGGTGCTTTCCCTGATAACACAGTCTTTAGATCGTTCGATCGGTCAATTCGATCGGATGTTTCTTCCACAGATTGGGTCTGCTTTCCAGCATACCCTTTTTCGCTGGGTCTTCGATACCCTTTTCCCGAATTCATGATACAATTCTTCCGAACCACCGGCATCTCTTTTGCTCAAACCATGCCCATGGTTTGGAGAGTATTAATCGTACTTAACCAAATAAAAAACCTTCACTTCCCCGACCTCTGCATCGAGGATCTGCCTATTGCTTATCGCCTCCGATCCCACGGCTCTAGCCGGTTCTTGCTTTTTTCGACCTCTAGCAAACCCCTTATTCTTAAAGCCACCAAAAACGAAGATGGATGGCAACGCAAATTTTTCTTTGTCAAACGAGACTCCATTGCTAAGGGTTGCAGCCTTCCGGTGGAGTGGTTAACCACCGGTAGGGTCATAAATGTTCTCATGTACCTTTAGATTTTTATCTTTTACTAATATCCTTCTTTTTGATTCTTATGCAGTGAATTTCAAGGAAGTAGCTCCCCCTACCGCTGAATAAGAGGAAAGAATCAAAACTGTTTACCAATTACCTGCAATAGACAGGAGTTTCACCACACACGTCCCGAGTTCCAGTCAATACTCGTCATCTGAAATGTCTGGTAAGGATTACTTTTAAAATAGTTAGTTAGTATAGCATAATAGAATGAAAAGTAATAATAATGCAAAACTTTTTCCTTTATGCAGCACCGGCCAAGATCCCTGAAGTCTTTGACCTCGACGAGTTGGACAGTTATTCTGATCAGGTTCAGGTCAAGAAGGAACCTAGTCCCAGGGCCACAGCCTCATCCAAACCCAGTGGTTCCAAAGCCATTGTCATCAGCAAACCCTTGCCAACTACCAAGCCCCGGAGCTCCAGCTCTCGTAAAAGGAAAGAGCCCGATTCCCCCGTCATTTCTGACACTTTTCCCTATGAGAAGCACGGGTTCATTGAAGCTAGCGGGTTTATGACTTCCTTTATTAACCAGGTTAGTATTCTCAAACCACATCCTGCAGCTTACATCATTTACAAAGATTTATCAATATTAATACCTGTCCTCTTACTTTCGCAGGGTCTTGAGCGTCTGGTTCATCTATATCAAGAATCCTGCGGGCTTAACAAGACGCTTGAATCCAAGTTAAAGGAAGCAGAAGTCACGATCTCCGATCAAGGCATGATTGCAGCCGCCACATCTCGTCATTACGAGGAGAAGTTCAAAGCTATGATTCAAGAACACCAGACTGCTCTCAACAAAGCTACTCTTCAAGCCCAAGCCGATCTTGAAACTGCCCATTTGCAACATGAACGGGATATGGTCACCTACCGGGATAGCCTTAAGAGTTCCGTCGTCATTTCTCTTCTCCAGGCCAGGCTGAAGATGGCCCATGAAGCCAAAACACTAGGTTTGGAATGCCCTTCTTGGGACGTTGGTGCCTGGGAAATGAGACTAAAGAACCTTGGCGGCATTTCTACCACACCAGCTGCCGAAGGATCCTCCAAAGTAGCTGAAAAAGCTAACGATGCTGAGAGGGATGCTGAGGTGGATCCTGAGACGGATGCTGCTGAAATTACCGCGAACGAAGATAGCACTGCCCCCTCAAACTTATTTCCTTTTGTTTGAGCAATTTTATGTCTTATGAACAATTTTTATTTTCTGCATTAAAACAATTTGATAACCGAAGGCGGATGGGTCCTGGGTTTCAGGATGAAGCCTTTGGTTATCAGCTAGTACCGTTTATTTCCAGTAATTTCATCTTTCATTTTTCTTGCTATCACTTTCTGTCTTTCTTATTATAGACCTTAGTTTTGCAAAATATAGTCAGTGATATATTACCAAAACTTTTATTAATTCAATCACCTTTAGAGAAAATTAAAAGATAGTTCATTTTAAAACCTGTTATGACGATACTAACTTAATTAAAGTTTCAAACTAGCACCAGTTTCATATATCTTAATCAATCATCCTGAAAAGTATTTTGAAAATATATTTTGAGAATATATCTCGAGAATTTACCCTAATCAGGATGTTTAACCTTTTACCAAACATAGTATTATCAAAAACTTAAACGATGTTTACAAAGGAAAGATTATACCAGGAATAGGGTATAACCCTATTATCAAACCTCAATCCCTTTGCAACTTTTCCAATGAAGATTTCCCCTGTCTGAGACACTTAGTGCGTTAGTTCTGAGCCTTATCCTTTGAGCTTTACACCATTGCTTCAATAGGAATGTCCCCTGTGTACAATGCCTTCAAATACTTATAAATCCTTTGGATATCAGTTCCCATTGTGTAGACAATTCTTCATGTTACAGGGTAAAACCCAAAAACTGTATTGGGGATGAATCCCTTGTATCCTGGGGAAAATCCCAAATTTTCGTGCGCTACAGGCGGGAGTGTATAAACTCCAAGACTTAGAAAGGTGAAAACCTTTAAACCTTAGAGAGTATGAAAATACCCGTTCATGAGAGAGGGTGATCAATCCTCATATACCTTTAGGATTCAGGATATAGCCAATAGTAACGAAATTGTCAGCCACTTTTACATGGACTGGTCCCGCCACCTTGAACTATTCCCGAATAACTTGCGCTCCAGGCGGGGTGTTTAAACCCAATTTGGAAGAAAGGTGAATACCTTTAAACCTGTGAAGGGATCGGGATCCCTTATACGTGAGAGAGGGGGCCAATCCTCTAATCTTCCGAAGTATCCTGAGTGAGCACCCTGGAGCTATATCCTGGAGCATATACTGCAAAACATTGTTTAACTAAGGTGGGTGTTAGCTTGGCTAACACCCCTCCGATGCTTAAGTTAGTATTGGGTTTCAAAGAACAAATCAAATCAAACATATTTAAAAGAGATAGAATTCATACCATCTTGAGATAGAAATCACATTCTATTCTTACTTGAAATAGAGCTTTAAGTGTATTGCATTCCAGGATCTCGGTAGCATATCCCCTTCCATATTCTTGAGTCTATATGCTTCTTTCCCTGCTTCTGACTCAACTTCATATGGTCCTTCCCATTTTGGAGCTAGCTTGCCATCGACTGGATTAGTGGTATTTTGAAAAGCCTTTCTTAGCACCCAATCACCAACTCGAAATCTCCTAGTCCTTATATTCTTGTTATATGCTCTGGATATTCTTTGTTGATATGCTGCCATCCTTAGCCTTGCTGCATCCCTTTTTTCATCTATAGTATCCAAATCCTGACATAAGGCTTCAGGATTCTGTTTAGGATCCCGTAGGATAGATCTTGCAGTAGGTATCACCATTTCCGTTGGAATCATTGCTTCTGCTCCAAATACCAAGGAAAATGGGGTTTGGCCTGTTGCATTCTTTACCGTTGTCCTATCAGCCCACAAAACAAAGGGTAATTCTTCTGCCCATCTTTCGTTTTTGGCTCCAAGTCTCTTCTTTAAGTTATTGACAATTATCTTGTTTGATGATTCTGCTTGTCCATTCGCTTGAGGATGTACCGGAGTAGATGTTATCATTTTGATTCCCCAACTCTTGCAAAAGTCAGTAGTTCTCTTGCTTATAAACTGAGAACCATTTTCACAGATTATCTCGGCTGGTACTCCGAACCTGGTCAGGATATTTCTCTTTATGAAGGATACTACTTCTTGATCCCTGACTTGGACAAATGCCTCGGCTTCAACCCATTTGGAGAAATAATCTGTCATTGCCAACATAAAAACCTTCCCTCCTGGAGCCTTTGGAAGCTTTCCCACTATATCCATACCCCACTTCATAAATGGCCAAGGGGAAACAATAGGATACAGCGGTTCAGCAGGCTGATGTAATATGTTACTATGTCTTTGACATGCATCACATCTTCGAGCATATTCTGCGGCATCTTTTCTCATTGTCGGCCAATAATATCCTGTCCTTAATACTTTTGAGAATAATGACCTGCCCCCAGTATGGTTACCACAATCCCCTTCATGTATATCCTGAAGTACTTCTTTGGCTTCAGGATCCTCAAAACACCTCAAATACGGTGCTGCGAGAGATTTCTTGTATAAAACATTATTTATAATAGTGAATCGTGATACCTTCATCCTAAATGCCTTAGGATTTTCATTTTCGGGGATGTGTCCTTCCTTGAGATATCTCACGATTGGATCCGTCCAGGATTTAGGATCCTTTTCAGGGTACTTTGCTCCAGGATCCTGAATAGCCGCTACTTCTTTATCCTGAGGATTCGTTGCAGGATATAAGGCATGTAATATTGGTATTTGGGTCCCTTCTGGTATCCTGATCGATGATCCCAGATTTGCTAAGGCATCTGCTTCAGAATTATCCTCCCTTGGTACCTGTTCAAGTGTAAAAACATCGAAATATCCTGCTAATTTTTTTAGAATATCGAGATATTCGATTAATTTCTCACCCTTAACTGCATAGGATCCATTAAAATGGTGAGTAATTAACAAGGAGTCTACATATACTTGCAAATTCTTGATACTCATATTCTTAGCCAACTCTAATCCTGCAATTCAAGCTTCATATTCTGCCTCATTATTAGTAGCAGGGAATTCACACCTAATAGCCTGGGGTAATATGTCCCCCTGTGGCGATTTTAGTAGTATTCCCAATCCTACTCCTCTTACATTAGATGCACCATTAGTATATAATGTCCAGGATCCTGAGGATTCTCCTAACTGTTGAACTTCTAGGTCTACCTCATCCTGAATGTCACTACTGAAATCAGCCACAAAGTCAGCTAAAGCCTGAGACTTTATGGCATTTCTAGGTTCATATACTAAATCATAAGCACTTAACTTTACTGACCTCTTGGCCATCCTGCCTGACATCTCTGGTTTCCTAAGCACATTTTTGACAGGATAATTTGTTTTAACATGGATCCTATGTGTCTCAAAATAATGTCTAAGCTTTGTCGATGCCATAACTAGAGCTAATATCAATTTTTCTAAATGAGAATACCTAGTTTCAGCATCTAACAAACTTTTACTAACATAATAAACAGGATATTGCTGACCTTCATGGTCCTTTATAAGAACGGCACTTACAGCATTCCCTGATACAGCGAGGTATAGGGATAGTGGTTCACCATTTTCAGGCTTCATCAATAGAGGTGCAGTTGAGAGATATCGCTTCAAATCCTGCAAGGTTGCTTCATGCTTTGCTCCCCATTCGAACTTCTGTTCTTTTTGAGGATATCATAAAATTCCTTGCACTTTTCCGAGGATCTTGAAATAAATTTGTTCAACGCCGCTACTCGGCCTGTTAGTCGTTGAACATCCTTCATATTTGAAGGTGATTTGATATCCAAGATGGCTTTAATCTGCTCCGGGCTTGCCTCTATTCCTCTTTTGGTCACCATATATCCTAAAAACTTTCCTGCCCCCACTCTGAAATGGCACTTAGCAGGATTTAGCTTCATGTTTTATTGATCCAGGATATCAAATGCTCCCTTGATATCCTGGAGGTGATCCTCAGCCTTTTTAGATTTCACCACCATATCGTCAATATATACCTCCATGGTGTCCCCCAGCTTATCTTTGAACATCATGTTCACTAATCTCTGGTATGTTGCACCTGCATTTTTCAAACCGAAAGGCATAGCAGTATAGCAATATATACCTGTTGGTGTCATGAAAGCAGTATCCTCCTGGTCCGAAGGCTCCATTTGAATCTGCTAAAATCCTGAGGATGCGTCCATGAACGTTAACATTTCATGCCCAGCAGTAGCATCCACTATTGCATCGATATGAGGAAGGGGGAATGGGTCTTTAGGACAAGCGTTATTCAAGTCTGTGTAATCTACACAGACTCTCCATTTCCCATTTTTCTTCTGTACTACGACCACATTCGCCAACCATCTTGGGAACTTGACTTCTCTGATCATTTTGGACTTTAACAATCTTTCAACTTCCTCTTGGATGATTATATTCCGCTCAGGAGCAAACTTCCTTCTTTTTTGCTGAACAGGCTTGAATGACCTGTCAATTCCAAGCTTGTGAGTAACAATGTCTTTGGATATACCTGTCATATCCTCATGCCTCCATGCAAACGTTGACATCCTGCACTTCAAAAAGTCAGTTAATTGTTTTTCAATATCCCGAGGGATATTGGTTCCTACGAGCACCGAGATATCAGGATTATCCTGATCCAGGATAACTTTCTTCACATCCTGCTCCGAAGCTTCCAAGGTATCCTGGGCCCGCTTCTTTAATTGCTATGCTGGATTAGGCTTGGTTGAGGATTTCATTGAGGATGTGTAGCATTCCTTCGCCTCTTGCTGATCACTATCAACTTTGACGACCCCCCAAGGGGTTGGAATCTTGATGCATTGGTGATAAGTCGAAGGCACAGCCTTCATGTCATGGATCCATGGCCTGCCTAGTATGATGTTATAGCAGGATAAGGAGTCCATCACACAGAAGCGTTGTATCGAGATGACCCCTTCAACGTATACTGGTAACTTTATCTCTCCTACAGTATTTCTAGCTTCTCCACTGAAACCAACGAGCAGAGTGGACTTCGAAGTAATGTCCATCGGAGATACATTCATCCTTTTCAATGTTTCAAGCTGAATTATATTGACAGAACTACCGTTGTCCACCAATATCCTGCGTACAAAATGGTTAGCCACATATAATGTTATTACCAAAGCATCATGGTGAGGATCCTGAACAGTATCCCTGTCATCACTATCGAAAGTGATCACTTTATCAGTTGTGAGGGTAGTCATCCTGACTGGTTTGTCTCCCCTTTCACTCTTAGCTTCCTTTGCATGTCTCTTAGCCGCCGAATACGAAGTCCCACAAATATCGGATCCTCCTGAAATAAAGTTAATTATCTTGGCATCTGCTGGGGGTGATGCTGCTCGTTCAGGATCCTTCTCGGGATCCTGCCCTTTATTCTTCTTTCTTCCCAGCAAGTCCTTCAGATACCCTTTGCTTAACAGGTAACTTATTTCTTTCCTTAAAGCAATGCAATCCTCGGTCATATGTCCGAAGTCTTCATGGAAGGCACACCATTTGGATTTATCCTTCCAATCAGCTTTCTGCTGGTTCTTTCGAGGCCACCTAGCCTTGTCCCCTAAACCCTGCATAGCATACATTAACTCAGGTATATTAACAGAAAAGCAGTATTCAGGTAAGTCAGGATATTCTTCAGGATCCTCGTCTTCAACAGCATTCACTTTCTTGTTATCATTTCTGCCATATGGCTTGGAGCGATATGGCTTATATGAGGATTCTGATTTCCTGTTAGTTGATTCATAGGTTGAGGTAGAATTCATCCTCTCCTGCATCTTCTTGTCATCTTCCAAACGGATATATCTCAAAGCCCTGTTACGAGCTTCGTCGAGATTCCTGCAGGGATTCATTACAAGATCTTGATAAAACTGAGAATCCTTTTGTAACCCCATCTTAAAAGCTTGCACAGCTGTTGCAACATCAAGATGTGGGATATCCAAGGATTCTCGACTGAATTTGTTCACATAATCCCTCAAGGATTCCTGAGGCCCTTGAGTTATCCTGTAAAGATCACTGGTTAGTTTCTCAAAACTCCGGCTGCAAGAAAACTGACTATTAAATAAATTAACCAAATGAGCAAACGAAGTAATTGAGTGAGGAGGAACATTTAATAGCCATTTTAAGGCTGATCCTGTCAGGGTAGATCCAAAACCCTGGCACAAGCATGCTTCCTTGAGCTCCGGAGGGATAGGGTTGATCTCCATTCTTTCCCTATACTGGGCAATATGCTCTTCAGGATCCGTAGTCCCATCATACAGCTTCATGTTGGGAGTCTGAAATCTTTTTGGGATTTCAGCATCACAGATAGGATATGCAAAGAGGGATATCCTGTGGCTGTCTTGGGATACTTCTGGAATTGGCTAGACCACTCCAGGTACACTGGATATCATGTCCCTCAATTTCTGGAGCTCCCTGGTAAATGTTGACGTTATACCTGCATCCTGCAAAGAGCCATTGTTGTTAGTAGCAAGGACATTATTATTTGACACATTACCGGTCTGAGGATTTTGGCCATATCCTGAAGCATATCCTGAACTCCTCACAGTGGACATTCTGACCGAAGAGGGTATCTCAGGGGTATGATTCTGAGAATGGCTTGGGACGATATTCCCCCTGTTATCCTCAGTGTAAACTGCGGAACTGAAGTTCAAAGCCCTGGGCTATATAGGAGTGACAGTTTCTTCAGCAGGTCTACTCGAGCTAGCTTTTAAGAGTTGTATTTCTCTTAACTGCATTTGGTTAGTTTCCTGTTGATGCCTCATTTGTTCCTGCACACTTCCAAATAAAGTTAGAATTTCATCATTAGAGGCTAAAACGGGAGCAGATCCCTGAACACTCCGAGTAGGGATAACATCTTGAGGTTGTGAAGAAAATGACATCCTTGGAGGAGGTGGTGGAAGCACCGAACCGGTAGTAGCGGAGGTTGCAGCAGACATAGTGGAGGAGCTCATGTTTGATCTTGAGGCCAGTGTAAACAATGTGGCAAAAATTTTTGAAAATAGAAAACCGATTAACGATTTCACAAAGATTTTTAGTAAAGGTAGCACCACTTGCCCCACGGTGGGCGCCAAATTGTTTTGGTCAAAAATTACCGAAGCAATTTAGTGATCAAATTAGTTAAGTGAGGTAGTGTGCTAAAATTATGTGTGAAAAATATGTTAACCAAGTTAGTTATAAAAACAGTTTCAGGATACTGCTCAAGATATAGAGTTGTATCTATGATCAAACAATGAGCAGAAAAGTAAAGGTTGACACGTGATGTACGAGGAAAGCCCTTGATCAATCTAGATCGCCGGCACAAAACCTCGGGAGCTGACAATCGCAGCTGCCTTGTTTTTCTATTGCTTCGAATATCAGGATACAGTGCAGGATGTAGAGCGAATCAACTAGGTGTTACAAAGTGATTTGAATACAAGTGTTTGTGTGTAGTGACTGCTGAGAGCTAAAAAGCAAAAGTGTTTGAGAGTGTTTGAAAGTTACGTTGTGCCTTAATCTGATCTGCCCCCATCTATTTATAGTAAAACAAATGTAACAAACTATCCTAAATAACCGGGATCCAGCGAATATTCCTCAGTCGAACGTTGTAGACCTGGTCTTTCGGGTTCAACGTCTCTCCCATAACAAATACGTCCGAGTCTTGAGGAGACGAAGTCCATTTGACCGTTGGCAAGTCCCAGTCTTTAACCTGCATGTGATTAATTCGATCAACCTCAGGATATCGCCCAAGATGTTAGCAATATCCTCGTCCAGCATCCTGGTCACAAATAAACAATAAAAAGCAGGATATTGATCAAGATATGTATGCTCAGAAAATGACCTATAACATTATTAACATAGCAAAAGTTTGTGCTTTTGGTTTCATCTCAAACCGAGATCCATCCACCAAAAGCACAATTAGTTTTTAAACATATTTACCCAACAGTTGAAGGTTTCATCTCAAACCGAGACCCATCCACCTCCAACTGTTGTATTGTTCAAAAAGCATGCAGGAAATGTAAATTGTTCAGGTGCAGAAAAGTAAAGTGCAGAAAAAGTAAATTGTTTTGGGGATTACAGACCAACATTCAAATTCAAAAAGGTGGGCTCCGGCCTTGGCACATATATCCATCATTGCCCACCTGAATGCCCTCACACAGCAGCATCTTCTCCAACCTTCTCTGCCTTTCCAGCTTCAGAATCCTGAGCAGCATCCTCACCAGCATCTGTCCCAGCATCCTCTCCAGCCTTGTCTACCACCTCTGCTGTCTTAGAGGATTCCCCGGCTTTAGCAGGGAGTGGCACAGCTTTGCCTCCGAGCTCCTTCAGCTTGGCCACCCAGGATTCAACCGGCCAGGAAGGGCATACAAGGCCTGTCTCCTTGGCCTCGTAGGCCATCTTGATGCGAGCTTGTAACAGGGAGACGATAGCAGAGGCTTTGATCCCTTCCCGGAAAGAAACCATGGCCTGTTCGTGATCCATTTGGACGGTGGCAAGTTTGAGCTCAGCCTCTTGGGTGACCTTCTTCAGCATGCCCTCGTAGTGCCGGGTCTTTGCTTCAGCAATGGCACCTTGGTCGGCAACGGTGCTTTCAAGTTGTTTGATCCTGGCTTCATGGAGTGCAGCAGTACCACAGACATCGTTGTACAGGTGGAGCAAATGCTGGAGGCCCTGCACATCAAGTTCAGGTATGAGTTAGAATATATTAACCAGGATATCCTATCAGGATATATGTGCAGGATATGTAGCAGGATATTACCTTGTTGAGGAAGGATGTTATTGGCTCTAAGGAGTCAGAAAAGCTGAGTTCATCGTAGGAGAACCCTTCTGGACCTGTAGCAATGATTTCAGGAGCTTTCCTCTCTTTTGCTGTGGAAGCACGAGTCCTCGGATTGGCCTTAGGAGCCGGGAGCGGCTTGGAGCTGGTGGCAGCAGAGGTCTCTTTCTTGACCGTGACTGGAGTTGGGTAGCTGTCAAGTTCTTCAAGGTCTAGGTAGACAGGAACCTTGCTGGATTCTGCATACAGGGAGTAAAATTTCTCCAAAGTATATCAAATAAAAACATGTATATACAGGATATTTTGCAGGATCCTTACCAGACATGTTTGCACTAGAAAGGGGACTTGGAGATGGTGGAGATGGGTTGAAACTTCTTTCAGCCTCTGGAAGGAGTCTGATGGCATCAATCCTTTTCTTTGAATCAGCAAGGGGAGGTGTAATCTTCCTAAAATCAGCTGCGTGCACAACAGAAAAAAGAAAGTTAATCAGTTCAGGATATGGAACAGGATAAGAGGCAGGATCATCCTTAAACCCTAAATCCTACCCTTTTTCAACCATTTCACCGGATATTCCGTTCCACTAGGGATTGAGTCTCTTTTTACAAAGAAGAACTTAGATTGCCAATTATCCTCGTTCCTGGTGGCACGAAGTATCAGCGGGTCGCCGGAGGTGGAACAAAACAAAAATCTACATGATCCATGGCATCTAAGCCGGTAAGCTAGGGGGAGATCATGAACAGAAAGATCAGGGATGTGGTTTTTCTTGATCTGATCAAGAACGGACAGAACACGCCAAAGCATTGGCATTGTTTGACTGAAAGAGATTTTTGTAATCTTGAAGAATTCGGTGATGAAGTCTGGAAAGGGGAACTGTAACCCTAAGGTGAAGGGAAAGGCACTAAAGCACAACCACTCATTGGAAACCATATCTGACCGGATTTCCCGGTCGAACGGTCGGAATACCGTTCCTTTCGGAAAGATACCGGAGGATTTCAAAGCCGACAAGTGGGCACTATCAAAAGAACATATTTCTTTCTCCGGTTCTTGGAGAAGATTCTGCTGGATGAATGTGGGAGCCGAATCACCAGAACTGGATCTTGTGTGTCTCGGCATTTGATCGCTTGAATTTTTGACCGGAAAAGGAGGATGAAGATGAAGATTAGAGAGAGAATGTTTACCTTTTTCCTTATCGATAGTGATTAAAAAAGAGATGAGGATGAGAAGATATAGGGTGCAATGAGTAAATATAGGCTGAGTAAGTTGCAAACGGTCACATCATTGGTCTTATCTCTTAATTACCTCGATCTCTGTGAAAAATGTAACCGCTAGTGGCAGGATACTAAACGGTAACATTTTTGGGGACAATTGTTATGGGTAAAATTCTAAGCCCATATCCTGAGAAATATCTTGGGTTATATCTTGGTTATATGATATTTGTTCACATCCGGGATGCTGATTCAGGATATTGGTAACATCCTGAATGGTATCCTCAGGATCACTAACGGATTATGTGCAGGTATGTGGGTTAGAAGCTAGTAACGTTCACAAGGACTGATTCAGCGGAAGACTCGGTCCAAGTCATTCAAATAAAGACGTTGAAGCCGCATTACTCGGTGTACAACGTTTACAATGGAATATTCGGAGCATCCCATATTTATAGGAATTTTCGTTTGTAATTCGTTACTATAAATAGGTGGGTATATCAGATCGAATAGGACAGCACATCAACACTCACTACACTCTTACACACGTTCTCTAGCAATTTTCACTTTCGCACAAAAGCATTGTAACACTTAGCGATCTGGTCAATATCCTGCACTGTATCCTGAAGTTCAAAGCAATAAGAAGAACAAGGCAGCTGCGATTGTCAGCTCCCGAGGTTTTATGCCGGCGATCTAGATTGATCAAGGGCTTTCCTCGTATATCTCGTGTCACCCCCTTTACTTTTTGCTCATTGTTTGATCGTAGATACAGCTCAATATCCTGAGCCGTATCCGGAATACTGTTTTTCCAAACAACTTAACCAGCATATTTTCGACACACTTTTTAGCACACTACCTCACTTAACTAATTTGATCACTAAATTGCTTTGGTAATTTTTGACCAAAACACTAAGGATCACGGATCCTCAAATACTGTCAGGATCACGGATCCTCAATTCTGTTTGAATTAAGGATCCTCAGAAGGTGTTGCAGGATCAGGATTCAGGATCCTTATTGTTATCCTTATACTAACGGTTGCCTTCACTATGTTTAAGTTGTTTTGCAGGAGTATACGCGTTTGACTTGGTCTTGCCGATATTCTTGGGGAATATGCCCTTAATATTCCGTACGTGCACGGCTTCGTGAACGTTATGGAAATCGTGGGAAGCTTGCACATTTTACGGATAGTTAGTTATCTAGTTATTTCTAATTTTAAAAGGGGATAACAAGCTTGAATTAGAACATTCGGCTAAGCTAGCTAACACTCACACACTCGCAAGCTCTCAATAGTTCATTTGGCGATTTCATACACATTGCACTCTAGTGATCCTTGTAACAAGCTTGTTATCATCCCGAGTTGTAACAATCGTTTGTTTAATTATAGTTGGTGATCGGTAGTTTCCATCACCCGAGGTTTTTTATGCCGGAGATCAACTCTTGATCAAGGGCTTTTTCCTCGTATAAATCCTTGTGTCACTTGTTCATTTCATTTGCAAGTTATTCATACATTTGTTCATTGTTTCAAGCATCATTCCTTACAACAAAGATTTGGTTGCATTATCCTAGCCTGATTTTTGACCAAAACAGTTTGGCGCCCACCGTGGGGCAATTGGTGCTTCATTTCTGAAAAATCTTGCTCATTGTCTTCATTTCGGTTCACTATCTTCAACCATAAGGCTTCTTCAGCAAAGAACACTTCAAGCTCTATGCCGGCAGTCACTTCTTCATAGGGCGTTCCACCTTTGCCTCCACCACCTTTTGGATCCCAGAAGAATGTTGAAAATGCTGCAAAGAGACAAAGCCCCATTTTCCCAAAACCACCAACATCTTTTGTTTCTTCTAACCCTACTAACAGTGTTCTTTTTACTTTGATTTTGCAGATGAGAGATCACATACAGGAGCAGGATAAAACCAATGAAAGAATCCTCCGGGAGATTGGTGACATCAAGAAACAGAAGAAATCAGGGGAGGATCACTCTCCTCTGATACCTAGATCACTGGATTTCGACACTCCAGCTATAACTGCCCAGCAATCTGCAGCTCCAGATATCCAATACCGGGGTGGATCAATGGGAATGCGCTCTGGATCATCGACAATGACTCAAGCTTCAGGATCCTACCTTCAACCTTTAGGATCCTTCTTCTAGCATTAAGGATCCTTTCCGGTTCAAGGATCCTCTCAGGTTCAAGGATCCTCTCAGGCTCAAGGATCCTCCTATCAGGTTTAAGGATCCTCTCAGGTTCAAGGATCCTCCTTTCAGGTTCAAGGATCCTCGTCTCAGGTTTACGGATCCATGGATTATCCTCCAAAAGCCCCAATCACAACACATCAAGGATCCAGCATCTTTCAGGATCAGGGATTCTTAAGAAGTGTGCAGCCCTCAAGTTCAGATGTCCATCAAGGAGACTTCATTCCAATGCAGACCGTTGCTTCTTCTGGTCCTTCAGTCATACCAGAATCTCGTCAATATGGATTCACATCTGGAATTCCAAACTTGAATCCTCCGGGAGGTAACATTTTGAATAATTCTTAAAACACTAACCATGGCTTTATGCAGGATACAGGTATCAATCAAGCTATGGCTAGGGAGTTACAGAAACTGAAGGATATGATATCCAGCGTTCCAGGAGTGGTTAAGCCCATTCCTGAAATTGCAGATGGGAGCCATAGGATATCTCGTTTTGCACCACCTATTTGTGATGCTGAGATACCCAAAAGGTTCCAAATACCAACCATGAAGTTGTATGATGGTTCAACGGATCCAGAGGAGCATGTAGCTCAGTACAGAGAAAGGATGGAGATCAATCCAATTCTTGAGAGGTTAAAAGAAGCATGTCTATGCAAGGGTTTTGGATCCACACTCACAGGATCAGCTCTTAAATGGCTGCTAAGTCTCCCCCTTACTCTATTACTTCATTTGCTAATCGAGTTAATCTGTTTAATAGCCAATTCTCATGTAGTAGAAAATTTGAACGTTTAACTAGTGATCTATATAGGGTAACACAAGGTCAAAATGAATCACTTAGATATTATATCACTAAGTTTAGTAAAGAATCCTTAGAGATTCCTAATCTGGATACAGCTACGGCTGTGGAAGCCTTTAAAATGGGTTTGCTTAGGGATTCATTATTCTATGATGATCTTGTTATGACCCCATGCAGGAATCTTGATGAAGTGAGAACCAGGGCCCTTAGGTTCATCCGATTAGAGGATGATAAAAGGATCTAGGAAAGACTGGCAGGATCCTCGAAGCAGGAGAAACAAGGATCCTACTTCAGGAACAACAAGTCCAAACCTTACAACAAGTCTGATAACCAGAACGTGCATGCAATGGAACAGGAAGAGGATGATGAGGATTATCCTCCCATTTCTGAATACTGTTTTTCTGTTGATAACAATGAACTAATCCTTGCAATGCAAAATTTAGGTAAAAAAGCAAGATGGCCTAGAAAAAGTGATAAACCAACTGTAACAAAAGACAAATCCAAATGGTGTGCATATCACGAGGATTTCGGGCATCTCACTGAAGAGTGTATTGCACTGAGAAAAGAGATTGGTTACTTGTTGAGCAAGGGGCACTTGAAGGAGCTTTTGGGAAGAAAAAAAGTCAAGGATCCTGAAAAGGTTCCAGAAAGAGCTCCTGCTCCTCCGGCAGATGCACAAGTTATAAGCTTCATATCTGGTGGATCAGACATTTGTGGTACTTCCTTTTCAGTAGCCAAAAGACATGCCAAGGAAACCAAGATGGATAACGGAGACAGACCCATCCGGACCTCTACTGTTACACAGGAGAAAGTTATAACTTTTGATGAGGATGATCGTGTTGATGTCTAGGATCCTCATCATGATGGTCTTGTCATTACTTTGTTCATTTCTAACCATTTTGTTCGCATGATCCTAATCGATGGAGGAAGCTCGGTGAACATCATTCAGCTTGACGTCCTCAAGAAAATGAACATCCCTGAATCAGATATTGTCCCAAGATCCTCAGTTCTTGTGGGATTCAGCGGAGAAACCAAGAATACATTGGGGGACATTAAACTTCCCATATACATTGAAGGACTTCATTCTTATAAAAAATTTTGTGTTATAGATTGCTTATCCTGTTGCAATGTTATCCTTGGCAGGCCATGGATACATGACATGAAGGCGGTTGCATCTACCTACCATCAGTGTGTAAAGCTTCCTAGTCCATGGGGGCTGATAAAATTGAGAGTGATAAACAAGAAGCAAAAAATTGCTATACCTCATCAATTAAGCCAGCCTCAAGACCAAGGGAGCAATAGCAACTAAAGTACCCTCTAAGAGACGTCTTGGAGGCAAGAGAACAGGATGTGAAAGAAATCCTTATGGATCCTCATGATCCTGAATCCAAAGTCTTCATAGGATCAGGGATACTCAGCGACATTGAACAGGATCTAGTATCCTTCCTTAAAAGGAGAAAAACTACCTTTGACTGGAAGCATGAAGACATGACAGGTATCTCTAAAGATATAATTACTCATAAACT
This sequence comes from Helianthus tuberosus, assembly GCA_030545235.1. Classification (NCBI taxonomy): domain Eukaryota; kingdom Viridiplantae; phylum Streptophyta; class Magnoliopsida; order Asterales; family Asteraceae; genus Helianthus; species Helianthus tuberosus. Next base: position 12,947 of record JARYGA010026004.1, on the reverse strand, counting down.
TGGCATTGACAGGTCATTCAAACCTATACATCAAAAGAGGAGGAAGTTTGCACCTGAGAGGAATGCCATTATCCAGGAGGAGGTAGACAAGTTACTCCGAGCAGGTATGATTAGAGAGGTTAAGTATCCAAGATGGTTAGCCAATGTGGTTGTTGTTCAAAAGAAAAATGGAAAGTGGAGGGTATGTGTCGATTTCACTGATTTAAACAAGGCATGTCCCAAGGATCCTTTCCCGTTACCCCACATTGACTCCATGGTGGATGCTACCGCGGGTCATGAGTTGTTGACTTTTATGGATGCTTCATCTGGATTTTAGTAAATTCAGATGGAACCATCTGATCAAGAGGATACAGCCTTTATGACCCCAACTGGTATTTATTGTTATATTGCTATGCCATTTGGACTAAGGAATGCATGTGCTACTTATCAAAGGCTAGTCAATATGATGTTTAAGGAGTAGATAGGACACACTATGGAAGTCTATATAGATGACATGGTGGTTAAGTCCAAGAGAGCTAAGGATCACCTTAGAGACCTGGAGGAAGCATTCAATATCCTTGACAAATTCAATATGAAGCTGAATCCTTCAAAGTGTCACTTTGGTGTTAAAGCAGGCAAGTTCCTAGGTTATATGGTAACAAAAAGAGGCATTAAAGCAAGTCCAGAGCAAATTAAGGCAATTGTGAACATTAAATCTCCTGCCAATGCCAAGGATGTGCAAAGGTTGACAGGGAGGATCGCAGCCTTGAACAGGTTCATATCCAAGTCATGAGAAAAGTGCAAGGAATTCTATGACATTTTGAGAAAGAACAAGAAATTTGAATGGACTGAAAAGCATGAAAATGCTCTCAAAGCCCTTAAGGATTACCTATCCTCAGCTCCTGCCTTGATGAAACCAGAAAAAAGGGGATATATTATCCTTGTATCTAGCGGTATCCTCTAAAGCAGTAAGTGCGGTCCTTGTTAAGGATCACGAAGGTACACAACATCCTGTCTATTATGTAAGTAAGAGTTTGCTTGATGCTGAATCCAGGTATTCACATTTAGAAAAACTTATCCTTGCTTTGATTATGGCATCTACTAAATTAAGACATTATTTTGAAACTCATGCCATTATTGTCAAGATTAACTTTCCAATTAAGAATGTTCCGAGGAAACCTGAAATGTCAGGAAGGATGGCTAAATGGGCAGTGAAGCTTAGTGCTTATGATATAAGATATGAACCAAGGACTGCCATTAAATCTCAGGCCTTAGCTGACTTTGTGGCAGATTTTAGTAGTGATTTACAAAAAGAAGCTGAGTTAGAAGTTCAGCAGCTTGAAGAGACTAAGGATCCTTGGATACTCTTCACTGATGGAGCCTCTAATGTCAAAGGAACAACACTTGGAATACTACTAAAATCGCCACAGGGGGACATAATACCCCACTCCATAGCTTGTGAGTTTCAAACTACTAATAATGAGGCTGAATATGAGGCCTTTGATAGCTGGTTTGCAAATTGCCAAGCATATGAGGATCATATCTTGAGGTACATGTAGATTCATTGTTAATTACTAATCACTTTAATGGATCCTATGCTGTTAAAGGTGAAAAGCTAATCAAATACCTAGAGATAGTCAAGGAATTGACACTCTCTTTTGTTTCTTTTAGTTTAACACAGGTACCCAGGGAAGAAAATGCAGAAGCTGATGCATTGGCTAACCTAGGATCATCCTTAAAAATTCCAGAGGATATCAAGATCCCTATCATCCATATTTTGGCTCCTGCTATTGAGGATCACATAACTATGGAGATAGAAGATGATTCTGCAATGGTTCCTAGTGATGGTGCACAGTCTCGTTCAGGATCATGGATCCTTCCAATCATGAGATATATACAACATGGAGAGATTCCTACAGGAGAAAACCCTAGGGCTTTCAAAATCAAGGTATCTCAGTTTACAATATTGAATAACATGTTATATAAACGATCTCTTGTAGGTCCATACCTAAGATGCATAGAGGATCCTGAAATTCAAGAAGTCCTAAAGGATTTTCATGAAGGAGATTGTGGAAACCACACTGGGGACAGGGCACTGTTCTCAAGGATCCTTAGGACAGGATACTATTGGCCTACAATGAAGAAGGATGTTGTGGATTATGCTAAGAAGTGTGATCCTTGTCAGAGACATAGTAATATCCTTCATCAACCAGCAGAGCTCTTGCATCCTATATCCTCTTCCTGGCCATTCATGAGATGGGGAATGGATATAGTTGGTAAACTTCCCATAGCACCAGGAGGAAAGGTGTTCATGCTTGCCATGACTGATTACTTCTCTAAGTGGATAGAGGCTGAAGCCTTTGCTCAAGTCAGAGAAAAAGAAGTGATATCCTTTATTAAAAGAAACATTATTACTAGATTTGGTATCCCTTCTGAAATTGTTTGTGATAATGGATCCCAATTTATTGGGAGTAGAACTACTAACTTTTTTGACAGCTGGGGGATTAAGATGATAACATCAACACCAGTCCACCCACAAGCTAATGGTCAAGCAGAATCATCCAACAAGATCATCATCAACAACTTAAAGAAGAAGCTTGGATCCAAGAAAGGAAAGTGGGCAGAAGAACTACCTTATGTACTATGGGCTGATAGGACAACCCCCAAGAATGCTACTGGCCAAACTCCATTTTCTTTGGTATTTGGAGCAGAATCAGTGATCCCTACAGAGATGGTGGTTCCTACTGCTAGAACAAGCATCCGTGATCCTGAAGGAAATGCTGAAAACCTGGTTCAAGATCTGGATACCGTAGAAGAACTCAGGGATTTGGCAAGGATAAGAATGGCTAGTTATCAACAAAGGATGGCTGGAGCCTACAATAAGAATGTCAGGATCAGGAAGTTCCAAGTTGGTGATATGGTATTGAGGAAAGCATTTCAGAATACCACAAATCCTGCTGATGGAAAGTTGGCACCAAAGTGGGAAGACCCCTACCTGATTGAAGTTGAGGTAGGAAAGGGGGCATATCAATTGTTAACAATGGAAGGTGATTTACTACCAAGAGCCTGGAATGCTGTCCACTTGAAAAGATACTTCATGTAATAAGGATCTGTGATCCTTAGCAATGTTCATGACCGATATCCTCGAAGGATCCTTAGAGGATAGATGATCCTCATTCTGGTAATGAAATAATTCCAATCTATTTAATTCTTTAATTATCCTATATATAAGGAGAAGGATCCTGGATCCTTTATCCTTCTTTCACTTAATTCTGAGTTTTGCAGAAGGTTCATGTATCCTTAACAAAGGATTGAGTATCCACAGAAGTATCCAGTTATTTGGGCTTGACCCCAGTTATTTGGGCTTGACCCCAGTTATTTGGACTTGACCCTAGTTATTTGGACTTGACCCCAGTTATTTGGGCTAGTCCCCAGTTGTTGGGCCTGTCCCCAGTATCGCCAGCAGGGCACGATGATCCTAGTACAGTTCATGGCAATGGGACCAGTACTCGCTTTAGGGGCTGACAATTTCATTGTACTGGCTGTATCCGGGATCCTACGTATAATGGTAGACGTACCATACATCCGTTCTTAAGGTTTCTAACGTTTTCACGTTAGCTAAGGTTTTGGCATTTTCATATCACTAAGTTTGGATAGTTGCCAGTGAGGGCCATACTCCAGTTTACACAAGATCATTTGGGCTTGTCCCCAGTTTTTGGGCTAATCCCCAGTTTTTTGGGCTTCTCCCCAGTTTTTTGGGCTTGTCCCCAGTATATTGGGCTTGTCCCTAGAATTGTTGGGCTTGTCCACAGTTGCTAACTCTTCTCTTATAATTGGCTTAGTCCCAAGCTATGTTCCATTTCAGGTTTTTGAAGCTAAACAGCTAAGGATCCTTGATCCTTACCTTTTATTAAGGTTTATCTTTTGGTTATCCTGATTGTAAGTATAAAAGATTAAGATTTTATTTACCAAAAGTTAAACCCTTTAAAGGTTGTCAAAATTGCCAACCCAAGTTTCTACCAGCAAAACGTGGCCCGTCCACTTGGGTTGGCAAAGGGTGTCCATATTTAACAAGGTCAAAGTGCAGGAAATAAAGGCAGAAGGATAACAAGTGGTTTCATCCCCCAAACAGAGGATCCATCCACCACCTATTATCCTACCTATTGTCCAAGGATCCATGATCCTTAACCCTAAAAACTATTGTCTAAGTTATTACAGACCATCATTGTTCGAGAAAAACACCATCAAAACAAAAACCACTACCAAACTATAAAAAATGGGCTCCGGCCGCGTCTAGATAAATCCATCACCGCCCATTTCTGCAGCTCACACCTTTGCTGCATCACCATCACCAGCACCTCCAGTTCCAGCATCACCAGCCTGATCCTTAGCCCCACTGCCGCTTTCCTCAAGCATTAAGACCTCTGTAGCTTCCTCTTCATCATCCAATTCGGCCAGCCTAGCCTTCCAGCCCTCCTAATCCCGGCTGGTCCTGTCAAATCCAGGATCCCGAGCTTCCTGGGCCATATGCAGTTTAGTCTTGTACATAGCAATGGCAGCAGAGACCTTGGCATCCTCCATCACCTCTCGCTTCTCCTGATCAGCAGTTATTTGGGCCATGACCACCTGCCTCTTTGCCACATTGAGCTCTTTCTCGAGGTTGGAGATTGTTTGATCCTTAGCCAGGAAGATCTTCTGGAAGTCCAGCTCCTTCATCTCAGCCTCTTCAACATAGGCATCAAAGAGCATCTGGATCTCAGCAAATTTCTGCAAAGAAAGAAGGATTCATTTCAGGATCACTTATCCTTATATGGGCATGATAGAATTAAGGATCAGGGATCCTTACCTCATTGAAGTATTCTTCAAATTGATGACGGATGAGGGGCAGGCCTTCAAGGTTGTCAGCTTCGGTGGACTTCCATTTCTTTCCTCCCTTGCCCTTGGAGGTGACGGGCTTATGGATTTGAACACTTGGGCTAGCAGCAGATTTCTTCTTTCTGGATCGGCCGGAGACAGCATCAAGATCAGTGACGCTGAATCTGGAGGCTAACTTTGAGGATTTTCCCGCGCCTACCAATGCAAAACAACAGATAAGTATTCTTGTTTTATTCACATTTAAAAATTTAATCATATACAAACTTGGATACTTACTTGACATTGTGACTGAGCCGGAGGATACTTCTTGAGAATCCTTTGTGTTTGCTTGAAATGATCTAATTGCAGGATCAAGGCTCCAAAAAGCAGCGATCCTCTCCTTTGTTGTAGGTGATGGAATGATATGAGAGACAGAGATAGCTGCATAAAAAGACAGAAAAGGGGTCAGTTATCCTCAACAGGAACATGGTTATCCTATGATCCTTCTATAAGGATCCTCTATCCTACCATGGGTGGTCCACTTTCTTGGGAGATCCTTCCCATCCGGGATAGAATCCCTCCTAATGAAGAAAAAACGCTTCTTCCAGTTTGTGTCATTCTTTATGGTCTTGAGGATTGGGTGTTCATCACCGGGTTTATGTTTGAATAAGAAGCGGTGTGAACCGTGGCTCATAAGGTTATACAGTTCAGCAAGTTCCGACATTCCCAACTCGATGCCTTCCTGCTCAATGATTTTCTCTAGGGTATATAAAACCCTCCACATCATTGGCATGGCCTGGATGTAGCACATGCCGGTGAGGGAGAAGAAGGACTGGGTGAAGGCAGGGAAAGGATAGGAGTATCCTATCAGGAATGGGGTAACCAGAAAGGCAACCCAAGTCTCAGAAACGAAGTCGCTTTTGGCAGTAGGGTCAAAGGGCTTGAAGACGGTGTCCGCCGGAAAACAATGACGGATCCGGTCGATCTCCGGATCAGTGAAGCTGCACAGTTCCTTCGAAATATTTTTGATAATCCCTTGGCTTTTCAAAGGACTATCTTTCTGGTGATCCTTAGCGGGGGATGATCGTAACTTCATTATGATCTAAAGATTGTGAAGAAGAACATACTAAGAAGATGGAGAGAGAAGGAGGAGAGAGAGATACCTGGTTGATCTTTGAATGAGGATTTAAAGGGAGTCTCGCTCGAATTTAAATGCACATTGATCCTTATCTCTAACCTATACATAATGATGATTCTGCAAGATTGTCACTTCAATGACGTATGCGGTGTAACGGCTAGTTCGGCTGAAACGGCTATAATTCCGTTGGCTAGTTAGTTGCAGATAAGATTAAAAAATATAACTCGTTAATTTAAATTTTACTCCTCATATTTTGGGGGCAATTGTTAGGGATAGATTTTCTATACCTAAGGATCACGGATCCTCAAATACTGCCAGGATCACGGATCCTCAATTCTGTTTGAATTAAGGATCCTCAGAAGGTGTTGCAGGATCAGGATTCAGGATCCTTATTGTTATCCTTATACTAACGGCTGCCTGAACTATTTTTAAGTTGTTTTGCAGGAGTATACGCGTTGGACTTGGTCTTGCCGATATTCTTGGGGAATATGCCCTTAATATTCCGCACGTGCACGACTTCGTGAACGTTATGGAGATCGTGGGAAGCTTACACATTTTACGGATAGTTAGTTATCTACTTATTTATAATTTTAAAAGGGGATAACAAGCTTGAATTAGAACATTCGGCTAAGCTAGCTAACACTTACACACTCGCAAGCTCTCAACAGTTCATTTGGCGATTTCATACACATTGCACTCTAGTGATCTTTGTAACAAGCTTGTTATCATCCCGAGTTGTAACAATCTTTTGTTTAATTATAGTTGGTGATCAGTAGTTTCCATCACCCGAGGTTTTTTATGCCGGAGATCAACTCATGATCAAGGGCTTTTTCCTCGTATAAATCCTTGTGTCACTTGTTCATTTCATTTGCAAGTTATTCATACATTTGTTCATTGTTTCAAGCATCATTCCTCACAACAAAGATTTGGTTGCATTATCCTAGCCTGATTTTTTACCAAAACACTTAGAAGATCTCGAAACTAAAGAAGTGCTTCAGGATATACACGAAGGGGATTGTGGTAACCACACTGGGGGCAGATCATTATTCTCAAAGGTGTTAAGAACAGGATACTATTGGCCGACAATGAGGAAAGATGCTGCAGAATATGCTCGAAGATGTGACGCGTGTCAAAGGCACATCAATATATTGCATCAGCCTGCTGAACCATTATATCCTATTGCTTCCCCTTGGCCATTCATGAAGTGGGGAATGGACATAGTGGGAAAATTGCCAAAAGCTCCAGGAGAAAAAGTTTTTATGCTAGCAATGACATACTATTTTTCCAAATGGGTTGAAGTTGAGGCATTTGTTCAAGTCAGAGACCAAGAAGTAGTATCCTTCATAAAAAGGTATATCCTGACCAGGTTTGGGGTACCAGCCGAGATAATTTGTGACAATGGTTGTCAGTTTATAAGTAAAAGGACTACAGACTTTTGCAAGAGTTGGGGAATTAAAATGATCACATCCACACCAGTACATCCTCAGGAAAATGGACAAGCAGAAAACTCGAACAAGATAATTGTCAACAATTTGAAGAAGAGACGAGGAGCTAAGAAAGGAAGATGGACAGAAGAGTTACCCTTTGTTTTATGGGCCGATAGAACAACAGTAAAGAGTGCAACTAGGCAAACTCCGTTCTCCTTAGTATTTGGAGCAGAAGCGGTGATCCCGATAGAAATGGTGATACCTACAGCAAGATCCAATCTCCAGGATCCTGAGAAGAATCCTGGAGCTCTGTGCCAAGAATTGGACACGGTGGATGAGACAAGAGATGCGGCAAAGCTTACAACAAGAATCTAAGGAGTAGAAGGTTTCAAGTTGGAAATTGGGTGTTAAGAAAGGTTTCAACAGAGGATATCCGGAGCATACAACAAGAATCTAAGGACTAGAAGGTTTCAAGTTGGAGATTGGGTGTTAAGAAAGGCTTTTCAGAATACTACTAATCCTGCTGATGGAAAGTTAGCTCCCAAGTGGGAAGGAACATATGAGGTTGAATCAGAATCTGGGAAAGGAGCATACCGACTCAAGAATATAGAAGGGGATATGCTACCAAGATCTTGGAATGCTATACACCTTAAGCTCTATTTCAAGTGAGTTTAGAATTTAATTTCTAACTCAGGATGGTATGAATTCTATTTCTTTTAAATATGTTTGAATTTATTTATTCTCTTGAACCCAATACTAACTTAAGCATCGGAGGGGTGTTAGCCAAGCTAACACCCACCTTAGTTTGAAGGTGTTTTGTAGGATATGCTTCAGGATATCACTCCAGGATATATGCTCAAGATAAACCGAAAGATTAGAGGATTGGCCCCCTCTCTCACGTTTAAGGGATCCTTATCCCTTCAAAGGTTTAAAGGTATTCACCTTTCTCTCGAATTGGGTTTAAATACCCCACCTGGAGCGCAAGTTATCCAGGGATAGTTCAAGATAGCGGGACCAGTCCATGTAAAAGTGGCTGACAATTTCGTTATTATTGGCTATATCCTGGATCCTTAAGGTATATGAGGATTGATCACCCTCTCTCACGAAAGGGTATTTTCATACTCTCTAAGGTTTAAAGGTTTTCACCTTTCTAAGTCTTGGAGTTTATACACTCCCGCCTGTAGCGTATGAAAATCAGGGTTTATCCCCAGGATATTAAGGATTTATCCCCAGGATATTAAGGGTTTATCCCCAGGATATTTAGGGTCTATCCCCAAAAAAACTAAAGTCTAAGGACAAAATAAGGTTGTATTTACATTGAGAAATTCCTAAGTCTTCGGATATGCTGAACACAGGGGACATACTCCTTAATACAATTCAAAGGATGGACTCAAATTTCAAAATGTACATTGGGGACATCCATGTGATGGAAGATTAGAATTAACTCTCTAAGAGCCTTTGGTAGGATCTCTCCTTTTTTATCTTTTGAAATTTTATCTAAGTAACTAAAGTTTTTGAGTTATGAATATCCTGATCAAAATATTTTCAGAATACTTTTCGGGATATTTTTTAGAATACTTTCAGGATATTTTCCCCCAAAATGTTTCCTAGAATGTTTGAGGAAAAATATTATCAGAATAAAACATATGCAATAAAAACATAACAACAAACATAAGGTTGAAAGGTTAGTTATTATTCATAAGCAAAAGGGTGCACTGATGGTTTCATCTCAAAACGAGACCCATCCGCCAACAGTGCAATTAGTTCTAAACCATATTTACATAACCAGTTGAAGGTTTCATCTGGGAACCCAAGATCCCTCCGCCTTCAACTTTTGATTGTTCAAAAAGCATGCAGGAAATATAAATTGTTCAAGTGCTGGAAAAGTAAAATGCAGGAAAAGTAAATTGTTTTGGAGTACAGACCAAAATTCAAATTTAAAGAAGTGGGCTCCGGCCTAGGCATAAATATCCATCATCGCCCACTTGAATGCCCTCACACAGCGGCATCACCACCAGCCTTCTCCGTCTTCTCAGCTTAAGAATCCTGAGCAACATCCTCACCAGCATCCTCTCCAGCATCCTTCCCATCATCCTTCATCTCTCCAGCCTTGTCCGCCACCTCTGCTAACTTGGAGGTCTCACCAGCCCCAGCTTTAGCAGGATATGGCATAGGATTGCCTCCAAGCTCCTTCAGCTTTGCCACCCAGGAATCAACCGGCCAGGATGGGCACTCAAGACCTATCTCCTTGGCCTCATAAGCCATCTTGATATGAGCTTGTAGCAGGGATTCAACGACAGAGTTTTTGATTCCTTCCCAGAAGGAGATCATGGCCTGTTCGTGCTCAACTTGGACGGCTGCCGGCTTAACCTCGGTGTCCTGAGTCACCTTCTTCAACTTATCCTCGTAGTGCTGGCTCTTGGCTTCAGCAATCGCGCCCTGGTCAGCAACGGTGGTCTCAAGCTGCTTGATCCTGGGCTCATAGAGCTTGGCTGTACTGCATGCATCAGTATATAGATGGAGCAGATGCTGGAGACCCTGCAAGTCAAAATTCAGGTATGAGTTAAAACTTACTAACCAAAGTATTCCATTAGGATATGTATGCAGGATATAGTACCAGGATATTACCTTGTTAAGGAAGGAAGCCATCGTCTCTAAGGAATCAGTAAAGCAGTTCTTCATAAGAAAACCCTTCGGAACCTGGAGTGCTGGTCTCGGAACCCTTCCTCTTCTTGGAAGTAGAGGCACGAGTTCTTGGGTTGGGCTTAGGAACCGGGGCCGGTTTGGAGCTGTTGGTGGAAGGAGTTTCTTTCTCAACGCTGACAGGAGTGGGATAGCTGTCAAGTTCATCAAGATCCAGGAGGATTGGAACTTTGCTGGAGTCTGCATACACGGAGTGACTTTAAAACACTTTAAAAAAAACCATATCAATAAAAACATGTATGCAGGATATTGGACAGGATCCTTACAAGGCATGTTTGAGCTAGAGAGTTGGCTTGGAGATGCTGGAAGCGGGTTGAAACTTCTTTCAACTTCTGGAAGGAGTCTGATGGTATCGATTCTCTTCTGAGAGTCAGCTAGAGGAGGTACAAGCTTTCTGAAATCAGCTGTATACAAGGAAATAAAGAAATTAGTTCAGGATATAAGACAGAATATAAGACAGGATGTAAGACAGGATTATCCTAAAACCCTAAATCCTACCCTTTCTCAAACACTTCACCGGATAATCCGCTCCACCAGGGATTGAATCTCTTTTTATAAATAAAAACTTAGATTTCCATTCTTCGTCATTCCTGGTGGCACGGAGTATCAGTGGGTCACTGGAGGTAGAGTAGAACAAGAATCGACAAGAGCCGTGGCATCTAAGCCGGTATGCTAAAGGGAGGTCATGAACAGAGAGGTCAGGAACGTGCTTGTTCTTGATTTGATCAAGGACAAGCAAAACTCGCCAAAGCATTGGCATCGTTTGACTAAAGCAGATTTTAGTGATGTTGAAAAACTCGGTGATAAAGTCAGGAAACGGGAATTGTAGCCCTAGGGTGAAAGGAAAGGCGTTGAAGCACAGTCACTCATCAGAAACCATGTCCGATCGGATTTCCCGATCAAACGGCCGGAACACCGTCCCTTTCGGAAAGATGCCGGAGGTTTTGAGGGCCGATAAGTGAGAACTGTGAAAAGAACATATTTCTTTCTCCAGATCTTGGAGAATATTCTGGTGAATGAATGAGGGGGCAGAATCACCGGAGCTAGATCTCGTTTTCCTCGCCATATGATCACCGGAATAATGTGCAGAAAAGAGGGAAAGAAGATGAAGATGAGAGAGAGGATTTTACCTTTTACTCTTCGGTGGAGATTAAATGGGATTAGATTGAGAAGATACAGGGGAGTAATGAGTGAATTCAGTCTGAGCGGTTACAAGCAGTCAAATCAGGAGTCTTATCTCTTAATTGCCTCGATTATCATGAAAAAATGTAGCTGTTAGTCTCAGGATCCTCAACGGTAACATTTTTTGTGGACAATTTTTATGGGTGAAATTCTGAGCCCATATCCTGGATAGTATCTTGAATTATATCTTAATTATATAATATGTGTTCATAACCAGGATGCTGAATCAGGATATTGGTAACATCCTGATGCTGTATCCTGAGGATTACTAACGAATTGTGTGCAGGAGTACGAGCTCAAGTTTGCAACGTTCATGAAGACCTCTTCCCCTGAAGACTCGGTCCAAGTTGTTCGAAGAAGAACGTTGATGTCGTTTTACTTGGTCTCCAACGTTAACTAGGGAATATTCGCTGGCATCCCCCTAATTATAGGATATTTTGTTTTCATTTGTAGCTATAAATATACAGATAAACCAGATCAAATAGGACATCACACTCACTACTCTCGAGCTCTCATACTTTCTCTCGCAACTCTCACTTTCTGAAAAACATTGTAACACTTAGCAATGATCTAGTCAATATCCTACACTGTATCCTGACATTTGAAGTAATAAGAAGAACAAGGCAGTTGCGATTGTCAGCTCCCGAGGTTTTGTGCCGGCGATCTAGATTGATCAAGGGCTTTCCTCGTACAACTCGTGTCACCGTTTACTTTTTGCTCACTGTTTGATTATAGATATAGCTCGATATCCTGAACTGTATCCTGAAAACTATTTTTACAAACGACTAAACCAGAATATTTTCGATACACATTCTTAGCACACTACCTCACTTAACTAATTTGTTCACTAAATTGCTTAGGTAATTTTTGACCAAAACAGGTTTGACAAGACATTTTTGGCAATTATTGATAAGTGATTTAAATAACGAGGCATGTGTAATATGATAAAAGCATGGTGGATACGCCACTGGTATTTCCTATATATAAGTGCTTTTATGATATTACATATCGTAGAGTTATCTAAACCACTTCGACAAAGACAAAGACATGATACATTTTATACATAAACATGACATATTGTTCACAAGACATTGTTTTACAAATGACATATTTTATACAATTCATTTTCATTTGGTTAATTATTTAACCTTACATCATGCTTTTATATCATCTGATTTTCAAATTGATTTTCACATGATTTTATAAAAGAAAACAGTTTACTAGACTCATGAATACTTTTTGTTAAACACTTCTTTTAACTTACAAGTCATGAATCCCGCATCAACAAAACCTATGTATCTCACATGCATTTTTATGCTGACGTACCTATTTTCACATGTGTTTCAGGAGCTAATGTATGAGGATGATCAAGATACACTTAGGCGGACTTGGGCCTTAGTGACTTAAAATCAAGCAAGACAAGTTTAATTTATGTTCTGTTTTCTGTTTGAACTAAGAAAATGTAAACATTTTAATAAATAAAACCAAACTTTAATTCCATGTGTTATGAAACAATAATTCTGTTACTACACTCCCCGACGTTTCCGCCGCGGTTTGTTGTTTTACGTGGTCGGGTGTGTCAGAAGAGTTGGTATCAGAGCTCATGGTTATAGGGAATTAGGTTATTATTAATGCTTTGACCTAGACTATAACCTTTCTAGGAC